>MU687961.1:257419-288055 GCA_026770625.1 Nicotiana glauca | reverse complement strand
AACCCTTCTTTACACAATTCTTTACTCCTTCCCAACTACTCTTACTAGATTTTAGGTTTTAATAAACATGCATGATGTTTCAACCCTTATTATCAAGAATTAATGCATGAGACTTTCCCCCTCTCAATAAATCTGAAAGTCAATGAAAATGGGTTAGGGATTTTACCTATAGAAATGGAGATGAAGACACTTGCTTTAAAATTTTCCGGACCAGATAAATTTGAGGAACAAATTTTTGAAGAAAAGGAACCTTCTCTCAAGAACCGCTCCTCCCTCTCCCTTGTTTTGTTCAGAAAAATAGTTAAAATGAGGGGTTAGGGTGTTATATTAGAAAGGGCGGTCGGGTTTTAAATTTTAGAAAATGGAAGTCCGGGTAAGATCTGCGATCGCACTATGCGACCGCATAATTGGAATGCGGTCCGCATATTGGACCGCAGAACTGTCCCCAAACCACTGGACATCTCTGCCTGGGTATGCGGTGGAAATGCGGTCCGCATACTGATTATGCAGTCGCATAATGGACTGCATTTTCAACGTCAACTTAGACCAACTCTCTGATTCACTATGCGGCAGGAATGCGATCCGCATATCGATTATGCGGTCGCATAATGGATCGCATTTTCAACATCAACTTAGACCAACTCTATAATTCACTATGCGGCAGGAATGCGGTTCGCATAGCTGATCTGCGACAGTATTCTGGATCGCATAAATGACTATTTTCTGGAAAATTGATTCTTTTGATTTTTAAAGGCTTAGGTCACTACCAAGGGTCCGAACCTCGGCGAGTAATTCTACACATTCCTAACATATATTCGCAGTCGACACCACGGGTTACTAAGTTTTGAGACCAAAAATTATTTACGGAACCTTACATTCTCCCCCACTTAAAATCATTCGTCCTCGAATGAGGATTTTGAAAATCAGCTGGTTTTGAAAGACATGAGATGAAGACTCTCAAAATTTTCACTCTCCCATATTCTAGAAAAATTTTGCCAGAGTTTCCCTTGTAATATGGACATATCCACCTGTCAGAGAGCCCCCGCAACATATTCCCAAGCACCATTACACAATTACAACTATCTATACAGCTTGTACACAATTCACTACCTCAACAATTGCACATATTCTATCATCTGCTACATTTTGCACATAAACTAGTCACCCCAATGAGTCCCACATAATTTAATTGCTTCAACATACTACATGCATATAAATAAACCATTATCAATCTATTCCATCATTAGTTGTTTACTTATCACATGAGTCTTTATAAAACTTCCATTTACCAAAGGGAGGTTCACATGATTCGAGACAATCACAACACACATAATCCTTGCACAGCTTGGGGAATTTCAAGAGTACAGCATTTAGGAAAGAACCAATTTGAACGCAGTATTAGTTTTGTTTTAGAGATAAGAGTTCGCACGATTTCTACTAGACTTGCTCAAACAGATGGGGGTATTTTTCCTTCATTTCTTTTTCTGCTTCCCACGTGGCTTCCTCAACTTGTTGACTTCGCCATAACACTTTAACAGAGGCAACTTCCTTATTTCTCAACTTACGGACTTGCCTATCAAGAATGGCAACTGGAACTTCTTCATACGACAAGTCTTTATTAACCTCGATAGTCTCGACTGGCACGATGGTGGATGGATCTCCAACCACTTTCTTCAACATGGAAACATGGAACACCGGGTGTACTAATGACATTTCAGGAGGCAATTCCAGCCTATAAGCCACCTGCCCTACCCGTTGAGCGATCAGATACGGTCCGACATACCTAGGACTCAACTTCCCTTTCTTCCCGAATCGCATGACTCCCTTCATCGGAGATACCCTCAAGAACACCCAATCATCAACTTGAAATTCCAAATCTTTTGATTTTTAAAGGCTTAGGTCACTACCAAGGGTCCGAACCGCGGCGAGAGAATTCTATACATTCCTAACATATATTCGCAGTCGACACCACGAATTACTAAGTTTTGAGACCAAAAATTATTTGCGGGACCTTACAATTCACCAAAATACTAACTTCACCAATTCAAGCCTAATTCTACATCAGACCTCCAAAACCAATTCTGATCACGCTCCTAAGTCGTAAACCTCCCGAAGCTAACCGAACCATCGAAACTTACATCCGAGCCCTATAACTCATAAGTCAACATCCGGTTGGCTTTTCCAACTTAAACCTCCTTAAAAGAGACTAAGTATCTGATTTCTTACCAAATCCACTTCAAACGCAAACCAATCAACTCGACCACATAAAACACGGATAATGAAACATAAAGAAGCATAAATGGGGGAAATGGTGCGGTAACTCATGAGACGACTGGTCAGGTCGTCACATCCTCCCCAACTTACACAAACGTTTATCCTCGAACGAGTCAAGAAACATACCTGAAGCCTCAAATAGGTGAGGATATCTGCTCCGCATCTCCCACTCAGTCTCCCAGGTAGCCTCCTCCATGGGCCGACCTCTCTACTGCACCTTCACTGAAGCTATATCCTTCGACCTCAACTTCCGAACCCGACGACCCAAAATAGCTACTAGCTCCACATCAAAGGTCAAATCATCGTCCAACTGAACCTTGCTGAAGTCCAAAACATGAGACGGATCCCCAGTATACTTCTGGAGCATAGAAACATGAAATACCGCATGCACACTAGACAAGCTGGGTGGCAAAGCAAGGTCATAAGCCACCTCCCCAATCCTCCGAAGCACCTCAAAAAGCACAATGAACTGCCGACTCAACTTCCCATTCTTCTCAAATCTCATAACACCCTTCATGGGCGAAACCTTCAGCAAAACATTCTCACAAACCATGTAGGACTCATCTCGAACCCTCCAGTCCGCATAACTCTTATGATGCGACTGCGCTGTACAAAGCCTCTCCCGAATCACCTTCACCTTCTCTAAGGCATCCTGAACCAAATCTGTCCCGAATAGTCTAGCCTCGCCCGGCTCAAACCAACCAACTGGAGATCTATACCATCTCCCATACAAAGCTTCATACGGAGCCATCTGAATACTCGACTGGTAGCTGTTGTTCTAAGCAAACTCTTCAAGCGGTAGAAACTCGTCCCATGAACCTCCAAATCAATAACACAAGCACACAACATGTCCTCCAATATTTGAATAGTATGATCGGACTATCCGTTCGTCTGAGGATGAAATACTTTGCTCAACTCCACCAGAGTACCCAACTCTCTCTGCACGGCTCTCCAAAATTGCGAAATAAACTGAGTACCTCTATCTGAGATGATGGAAACTGGAACACCATGCAACCGAATAATCTCCTGGATATAAATCCTTGCCAACCGCTCTGAAGAATAGGTAGTACACACAGTAATGAAGTGCACAGACTTGGTCAGCCGATCCACAATCACCCAAATAGCATCAAACTTCTTCAAAGTCCGTGGAAGTTCAACAACAAAGTCCATAGTGATCCTCTCCCACTTCCACTCGTGAATAACTATCTACTGAAGCAAGCCACCCAGTCTCTGATGCTCATATTTCACCTGCTGACAATTGAGACACCGAGCTACAAATCCCACAATATCTTTCTTCATTCTTCTCCACCAATAGTGCTGCCTCAAATCCTGATACATCTTCGCGGCACCTGGATGAATAGAATACCGCGAGCTATGGGCCTCCTCCAGAATCAACTCTTTAAGTCCATCCACATTGGGCACACAGATCCGGCCCTGCATCCTCAACGCCCCATCATCACCGATGGTCACATCTCTTGCATCATCATGCTGAACTTTGTCCTTAAGGACAAGAAAATTTGGATCATCATACTGGCGCTCTCTAATGCGATCATATAAAGAAGACCAAGAAACCACACAAGCTAACACCGGACTGGGCTCCGAAATGTCTAATTTCACAAACCGATTGGCCAAGGCCTGAACATCAACTGCAAGGGGTCTCTCCCCAACTGGAATATATGCCAAGCTCCCCATACTCACTGCCTTTTGGCTCAAAGCATCGGCCACTACATTGGCCTTTCCCGGATGGTACAATATAATGATACCATAATCCTTAAGCAACTCTAACCATCTCCGCTGCCTCAAATTAATATCCATTTGCTTGAACAAATGTTGAAGAATGCGATGATCAGCGAATACCTCACAAGATACGCCACACAAGTAGTGCCTTCAAATCTTCAATGCATGAACTATGGAAGGCAACTCCAAATGATGAACGGGGTAGTTCTTCTCTTGGGGCTTCAACTGACGAGAAGCATAGACAATAACTCTACCCACCTGCATCAACACACAACCAATCCCAACTCTCGAAGCATCACAATATACGGTATATGAACCTGAAGCTGATGGAAAAACCAACACTGGAGCTGTGGTCAAAGCTGTCTTGAGCTATAGAAAGCTCTCCTCACAGTCGTCCGACCATACAAATGGAGCACCTTTCTGAGTCAACTTGGTCAAGGGTGATTCGATAGATGAGAATCCTTGAACAAACTGGCGATAATAGCCTGCCAACCCAAGAAATCTACGAATCTCTATAGTTGAGGACGGTCTAGGAAAACTCTGAACCGCCTCTATTTTCTTCGGATCAACCTGAATATACTCGCTGGACACCACGTGTCCCAAGAAAGCCACCGAACTCAGTCAGAACTCACACTTGGAGAATTTTGCATAAAGCTTCTCCTCTCTCAACCTTTGCAATACAAACCTCAAATGCTCCGCGTGCTCCTCCTAACTACGCGAGTACACCAGATCAAAGTGTTCCTCTAGCATACCTGGATCAATTCTTTTGACAGTCCCTCTAGCACACGTCTTTTGCAAAGAACATGTAACGCCAGATCAAAGTTGGAAAAAATCGTTATATTTCATTCAACGGCTACATCTAAGATTAGCAGCCTCCATGGCCTCTTTAGATATGCTGCTTTCGTTATACTTAAACAACCATATTTAAAACTCATGTAACTTTACATGTAATGATTGGATGTTTTACCAATCACAGATTGATTTTCTTCATTTATAATTCAAGATCATAGCTACAACTGTTCTCGATGCTCACTTATGATTAATAGTTGTTACTATTATGCTCTATGCTGTTAGCCTTGTACTGATATTGTGAATGAGAAACATTGACAAATTAAAGTAGCTACCAACAAGTAGTAGGAGTATTTAAGTATTTGTGTGAAATACTATGACAAGAATATCCACAAACCTTGCCTTTTATCATTCCATAAAAGACTAATCCAAAGCCGCCTTGACCAATCTTATTTTCCATATTGAAGTTATTTGTAGCCTTAGCAAGTTTCTCATATGAAAATTCCACTGATTTATCCACTGTGATCCATGTCGGCCTTGGAGAAATAACACCAAACAAAGGACCTTATTCTGTATTTTTTTCTCCAAATTTGGAGGACCTGATGGATTAAGGATTTTATCAAACCGTACTTGATTACTTGGTTTTTTTTTGAAGGTAGTCCTTCAGCAATTGTTATCTTTATTGATTTGGCTGGCGTATTGGCTAAATTAAAATTATCTTTTTCTTGTTACTCTTATATTGTAACACCTTTTCAAGTATTATATGAGTCACTATGTTACATTAGTGGGCTGCCACATAATTCCCTTGTTGGGGATTTAACCTTTATCCAATCATCAATTAATTAGGTAATATCCCGTTATCCGATAATTAATTAATTATCTATATAATTAAGAATTATCTCAAATTACAATATATACACCGCACTATTTACAGTCATATGGGACCATGTAAAATAAATTCATACACTAATATTTCATTAAAACATCCATGTAAAAAAATACATATATTTTCTAAACTTATAATTTTCTTAATCTCATATAAAGTGTACAAATTTTCGTATGCTTAATTCTTAAAATGGTAAAAAGATAATCTTCTTTTGTTGTGAGAAAATAATTTCTATCTTTACAATTAAAAAAATGAGTAAATCTCACTTTATACCCATTAAACCTAAATTATTTACCCATAAATGTCCAGACCCAAATTATTTACTACTCCTACCTATGGGGTCCAAACTACTCAATTTTCCAGACGATATAAATGTGCCTTAATTAATTCCTTCTTATTGAATTGGATATTTCATAAATAAAGTCATATATCAAGACTCAAAATTAAACCAGACATAAATAGGAAAATGGCTCATATGCCAATAGGCCCACAAAATGAGAAAATAGAATATTTTGAGATGTTGAGTGGACACAAGATTCCTGCTATTGGTTTGGGCACATGGAGAGCTGAAAATGCAAAGGACTCTGTTTATAATGCTATCATTGAGGTATACTCTCAACTGGACGATACCCGGCTTTTGCTTGTCAACCATCTTTCTTTCTTCTATCGTCCAGTTTATGCCCAAAATTGAAGAATTCTCTGCATTGCACAAGAAAATGACGAATACCACTACGTGTCTCAATATAACTCAATTCCACCGGCAAAATTCTCTACACTTTTTTTCTTGTCATTTCCGTCCTCGATGTGACCCTCTTTTCTATATAAACTTCAATATTTACTTGTCATTTCTTGCCCCCCCCCCCCTATTAAATTTGTCCTTTTGTGTTTGATGAGTACGAAAAATTGAGTATGGAACTTATATCCTTAAATTTATTTTTGTTCTTTTATGCTAAAAAAGTTATACAAATTGCAATTATTGTTTATTACCTTATTCAAAGTGGGTATTGTTACATATTGCTTATAGTATCTTCTGGAAGTTCATACTGAAATTTGATAGCATTTGGAGCTGATTTGAGGTGATTGAGATCGAAATTTTCAGTTGAAAATCGAAGAAGAACACGACTACAATATACCGCTACAGTATACTAATATACTATATGAGTATATAGTTATACTGCAACAGTATACCATTATAGTATACAATATATTATTATGGTATACTGTAATAATATGCAAGATATTGTAACAATATGCTATAATAGTATACAATATACTATAATAATATACTTATTACCCGTAAATTCACTTGTCTTTTCCATTTTATTTTTTTAAAGCTTTTACCCAAGCATGAGGGGCAAAACTGAAAATGCAGAAAAAAAAATTATAGTATACTATATGATGTAATGGTATACTCTTACAATTAGGTCGTTTTAGAATTTTTAATTTTTTTTGACAACTCATATTATTTCAGTTTAATAATTGAATTAAAACTTTTTTAACTCTTTACATACAATTGTATACCCTGTTGGTATAGCTATATATTATATTGGTATCATATGTTAGTTAATATTTTCTTGGTTGTATTAACTACATTTAATTGGTACAAAATTTAATTTTTCTTTAGTAATAATATAAAAAAGAATAATAAAAAATAGTGAAAATAATAAATAAAATTAGATTAAGAAGAGAAAAGAATATAAAAAATATAATTTAAATAAAATTAGAAAAGGAAAAAAGAAAAAAAAAAGAAGAAAACGAGAAAAAAAAGTAGAAAAGAAAAAAGAAAGAAAAAAGAAAGAAAAGAAGCATAGAAATAAAAAAAAGGATTGGAGAATAAAGAAAAAATTCCCCACAAAACCTACTATGGGTAGAAAATGTAATTAGTTTATGGGTAAAAAAATAAATGGGTAGACAATGGTAAATAATTTTATTTTTGTGGGTAACTGTGTCAAAACCCCTAAAAAATCTCATAAACTTTCTCATATTATGTGTATAATTTAAAACATATTCGAAAGTAGTAATATTAATAACTATATAAAATCATATTTTTCAAATCTTTCCATTTTTCTTTACCGAAAACGTTTCACTCAAAATATCATATCAAATAATATGACACGATATCAAGGTTGTTAAACTTACGGGGTGTAACACTCGTGCACTTACGCGTGCTACCACAACTCAGTTGAGCACATTATCTCAATCAAATCTGAAGATATTCTCTTTTATTCTAGCAAATAAGCTTAGAGCCCAATTCCAACATACAAAATTCTTTGATGGCCTGCTCCCAACATACGAACATCGTATAAATCACCATATGCTGCACCGATACATGATTGCATACCTTTGATTAATTCACTCTATGCACTGCATAAATCACATGACCATAATAACATCCTCTAATAACAATTACCAAAATTCCATGAATCTGATGCTCCCAATACACGTCCTGACATATATAAGTCTTGTCCAAACTTTTGCAATATCGCTACAATAGAAGAGATGTGTAGAAATTTATAACCAATTGTCAAGTCAACAAATCAATGAGTCTCTACTCATGACAAGAACCATCACCTTGTTCTGAACCAAATAATGGTATTTTCTCTTTAACATTCTTCAAATAATCCGATTGCACTTGTCCTAAATCCACAAGTCTCTTCTCACTTAGAAAAAACTGATCTGGCAATAATCCACCCCATACATGACTAAAAGTCTCAAATGATGCCACAACGTGCCAATAAGCTACAAAATTGAACATTATACATAAGAAAAATGAACTCTAGAAGGGACTACTCAACTTACGCAACTAATATGAACCTTCCTCAGAAAATGGGAAACAAAACACACAAAAATTAGAATATAGGGAACATAACTCAACATCATACCGTTTCAGAGTGCAACCCGATCTAGACAACATACCCGCTTCGGCATGCCACCTGATCCACACATAAAATCCATATAAGGAGATACATACCGAGCTAGAGTGACCATTACTCAAAAATACCGAATATTGGCCACAAGCACGCTAAGTGCATAATACCATTCCTGGGGAGACATACAGCACCATGCACTACAAAACTCAAGCACATCTAAGGTGTGATATATGAACTAAATCTAAGAGCTTCTTGCTCACATAGTACTATCCCTATGCGAAACCTCAATACATATGAATTCATCAATCTTATTCAAAACTCACATGGCACAATATAGTATTACATAAAATAGCCGATGACAAAAGAACATCCAACGCTCGAATACTCCTCAATAAGTAGTGCTATGCCGAAATGAACACATCTGACTTGATATAGAGCGCATATTCATATTTAAATTCACCCACCGACCTCAAGCCGATTCTGACCACACCGTACAATGATAATAACCTTTCAAGGTTTCATTGTAAATCCTTTTTTCCCATAACACACAAGAACAACCATTACCAACAGAACAAACTCCAATAGTCCACAACCAACGGACCGCGCGCCCTCCAGGCATAAATTCTCAAATTAGCATTGTTACCACAATCTTCTCACTTAGTTTAAATCTTCAATCAATTAGGTGACTACATGTCACACTTATACAACCTCCCCATAGGGTACACTTCATGATCTTTCGTACTAGGTAACAAGTCTTCATATCTATACCACCGATCACACTAGCTGCAAAGCAAATTTTAACAACTCGATCGGTCATTTTGAACTCAAGCATGTCGTTCGATGGTTTGAGGCCATGAACAACTTCACTTAAGATACTATGACTTGTACCCGCAGTCAGAATTGAAATTCAGGGAGTTCAGAGTTGATTTGAAAAGAGAATTCTCATTTTGGAAGCTTAAAGTAGGATGGATCCGACTAAGGGTTGATTTTAAGTAAACGACCTCGCAATCTGGATTTAAAAGTTTCAGCAGGTTCGTATGAAGATTTTGGACTTGGGCATATGTTTGGATCGAGTTTTGGATAAACCGGGAGCGTTTCGACGCCTATTGTGGAAGTTAGCATTTTGGAAGAATTTCATAATTTGGGTTGAAGTACATTTTAGTGTTATCGATGTCCGTTTGGGATTACGAGTCTGGGAATAGATGGTGATTTTGGTATTGGTAGCACGATCGAAAGTGGATTTGGAGGTCCGTAGGTCATTTTGGAGTCATTTGGCTAAAGTTAAAAATTTAAAGGTTTTTGAGAAGTTTGGCTAGAAGTGGAATTTTTTTTATATTGGGGTCGGATTCCAATTTTGGATGTTGAAGTAGGTCCTTAATGTCAAATATGACTTGTGTGCAAAATTTGAGGTCAATCGGATGTGAATTGATAGATTTCGGCATCGAATATTGAAGTTTGAAAATTTTAAAATTCATAAAGCTTGAATTGGATTTCGATTCATGATTTTTGTGTCAGTTGATGTGATTTGAAGGCTTGACTAGGTTTTTAATGTGGTTTGGAATTGATTGGTGTGATTGGACGGGGTCTCGGGGGCCTCGGGTGGATTTCGGGTAGTTAACGGATTGAATCGGAGTTGGGAGAATGAGCTGAAGCTTGCTGTCATCTGGTGTAATTGCACCTACGAGGTCTTGGCAGCAGGTGCGGAGCCGCAGAAGCAGCCAAAGAAGTGAAGATGTGGTTAAGAAGGGAAATGCTGGACCGTAGATGCGGTCATCTTGCCGCAGAAGTGTGACCGAACCTGCGGAAAGGGAAGGGCAGAAACAGAGTGAGGGGCCTAGTGAAGGACCACAAAAGCGGTAGTGGGGTCGTATCTACGAAACCGCAGAAGGGGTCAAGTGACTGCAGGTGCGAAAAGGATCGACAGTGAGGTTTCTTTAAAATCGGGGTTTGGCTCTTTTTCACTCCATTTCTTTCATGAGAGCCGATTTTTGAGTAACTTGGGAGTGCCATTTTCACCACCAAGCATGAGGTAAGTGGTTTATACGAGTTTGAGTTAATTACATCGATTATGTATATGTTTTAACATGGAAATTAGTAGAAATTTAGGATTTTAAGGAAAACCTAGAAATTTGGTATTCTTGGATTTTGACCACGATTTTGGATATAAAATTGAGAGTAAATTATATATTTGAGCTCATGAGGTTATGGGTAAACTTTATCTTCGAAAAATTTGGAATTCTGGCACGTGGGCTCGAGGGTGATTTTAATCGACTTTTCATTTGGGGTTAGAAATTGTTATAAATTGGATTATATTGAGTAATTGAGCGTATATTAATGGGTTTGCATAATTATTGCTAGTTTTGGAGCGTTGTGCATCGATTGGAGTTATTTGAACGGCTCAGGAGACGATTATGGATCTTCGGAGCAAGGTGAGTCTCCTTTATAACCATGTAAGAATGAATTAACCCAATAAGTGAAATAATTGAATATGTGCTCCTATTTGTGGTGGGATATGTACGCACGAGGTGGAGAGAGTCTGTACATAGCTACTATTATGCATAAGTCCGGATAGTCTAGGACCCAAAAGCATTCCTTACTTGCATTACTTTAAACCTTGTTGTCAATTTAAAATGCTTAAATCATATCGAATTGGTAAAAGAATTTCTAAAGGAATTAATCATCATTCTCTTGAGCGTTAAAGAAAAGTTGACGTTTCTTTGGGTAATTATTTCCCTGATGAATTCTTGTTTGACTGTTTGGTGTGTTTATTTATATCTGACTGTGTTGCATGTATGATTCGCGATCTGGGTAATAGATGCATCTATGGTTCTCTCCAATCGACCCCCTAGTCGTGCACATTTTATTATTATGTTGTATCGGGCAGTACGACCTCGGCATGATTTGCGCATACTTGTATTGCTTGACTTACAAATTTATAAATGATGATACTGCCTCCCTGGCTTGAGATAACTGTATAAATGATGAAATAATTCGTATATTCCCTATTAACAAAAGAATTGTTTCTTGCTTCATGCTATTTAGTTACATTCATTTTTTATAAAAATCCTCGATTTACTATATTATCGGTATATTATTAGACCATTAGCATGTGTCGAAGTTGACCTCTCATCACTACTTCTTCGAGATTAGACGGATACTGGGTGCATGTTGTTTTCATACTCATACTACATTTGATGTGCATTTTTGTTTCATATGCACATATATCTCTAGTAGCCTATTGGGCATAGCACTATGGTTGATACGGATACTTAGGTGAGTTGCATCTCTTGAGACGACCCGCAACCAGCAGAGTCTCTTTCAGAGTATTGTATTTACCGTCTGTCCAAATTTGTAATTCAGACATTTATTGTACTTCATTTGATTTCCTAATGATAGCTCATGTTCTTGTGACCCCTGGTTCTTGGGCTATTACGAGATATTCTGTATTGAAAATTGTAAACACTTTTATTTATTCTGTAAAGATTACTTTTACTAGTTAAATTAAAGGAAATTTATGGTTTCAAAAATATTAAAATAAGAGTTTAATTAATTATTAAATGTTGGCTTGCCTGACCGAGGTGTCTGGAACCATCACATCCTTTAATGGATTTTGGGTCGTGACACAGATCAAGAATCCATAACCAGGATGCAAGGCTTCTTTCACAAAACACCGATCTCAGGTGACGCTGAAGACTATACCAGCTTACTTTAAGCACTCAAATCCCTTTCCTGCTCTTCCGAGCTCGTGACATCCTTGCCAACACCGAACTGCAACCTTTATCCTCACTTTTAAATTTCATACCGCTCACTGCACCTAACATGCCAAGATGCGACAGTACACGAATTTCATCATAATTCATGAACCACTAATATGCTAAACACTTCGTTACCTAGAAACTTTTTACTTAACTCATTCCAAGAGAACCATAGCAACACACAAGTATCTTATTATAACTGTACAATATTCAAAGCCTTAAGTAGTGGTCTAAACTAACATAACACTTTCGGGATCCACCTACACATGATAGGCCATAATACTTGGATATTTCCAAATTAAATTAATTACAGCAGCAGTCAAGCCTCACACGTACCGTCAAAATCACCTGCATAACTTAATAACTTTGAAGGAACAGATCACCGCCATTATTATGCCGATCCAACCATGGATGGCCAATCTAAATTCTTTTAATTTATAGTTTACTTGCCTTAGAAATAATAATAGCTCCATTCCTTACGTCATGAACCTAACTCCGCACTCATCCCGAGTGACCCCATTCCGCGAGACCACAGTGTCTCAAAACGCATGAACTGTTTCATGCCCTCCTTGAACACACCTTCGCATCCTCAACCCATACACCCATAATGATAATTCCTCTATGAATCCTAAGTCATTTTCTCTCATTCCTCCAAATGCGATACTGCAAGCCAAAAATATCATAGGAAATTCCGACCCTAATCCGCTGCAAAAGCTCGATTCTTAACCGTAACATGGTCTTGAAATCCTCAGGCACAATATTTTAACCTTTGAATTCACTAGGAACGTTTTTGAGAGTCACCCACCCTAGCTTGGTCCCGTATATAATCAAGTCCAAGGCTCTGCTGGCACATGAACACCCATCTCAATGAAGCACCCGACTGAATCACTTCCCTTGTAAATCCCTTGGAAATACTCAGTTTAATGGAAACACTTAAATTCCTCAATTAAAATACTTTTCAACACAATTATTATGCATTCTCAATCTTATTTCTTCACGGAGCAAGCAATAACTTAAATCAACAACAATATAAACAAGGCATGATATAGCCTAAGTCTACTTGGACATAGGCATAATAGTAGCTACGCATGGACTCTCGTCAACTCGTGCGTACGTAGATCCCATAAATAGGAGCACATATTTAATTATTTCACCTATGGGGTTAATTCCCCCTTACAAGATTAGAAAAGAGATTCACCTTGCTCTGAAGATCCATAATAGGCTCCCGAGCGCTTCAAAGAACTCAAATCGATACACAATGCTCCAAAACTAGCAAGAATTATGCAAACCTATTAATATACGCTCAATTACCCATTAATTATCCAATTTATAACAATTTCTAGCCCCAATCGAAAAATCGATAAAAATAAACCTCAGGCCCACGTGTCCAGATTTCGAAGTTTTTCAAAGATAAAGTTTACCCATAACCTCATGAACTTAAATGTATAATTTACTCTCAATTTCATGTCCAAAATCATGGTCAAAATCCAAGAATACCAAGTTTTTAGGTTTTTCCTTAAACCCCAAATTTTTTACTAATTTCCATGTTAAAACTTATATATAATCGAAGTATTTAGCTCAAAACTAGTATAATCCACTTACCTCCGCTCTTCGGCCATACACCAGGCCTCATAACTCTGCACCTGCAGCTCCACGAACGCAGGTGCGCTCCCGCTTCTGCGGACTTTGACCGCATATGTGTTCCACTCTTTCCCCAAAATAATCCGCTTCTACGAGTCACTTGCCACACCTGCAGGCCCGCACCTGCAGTGTTCTTCACTCAGGTGCGGTTACACCAGAAGCCCAGCTGCTTTAGCCCTTCCTAAAATTCAATTTTCAATCCATTAACCACCAAAATCAACCCTCGGGCCCTCCCGACCCTGTCCAATCATACCAACTAGTCCCAAAACATAATACAGACCTGCTCGTGGCCTCAAAGAAATCAAAAAACGTCGAATTCCTGAATCACACCCTATTTCGAGCTTTATGAACTTTAGAACTTCAAACTTCTACATTCAATGCTAAAACCTCTCAAATTACGTCCGATTGACCTCAAATTTTCCACACAGGTCATATTCAACATTACGAACCTACTCCAACTTCCGGAATCAGAATCGGACCACAATATAAAAAAGTCCACTTCTGGTCAAACTTCTCAAAAACCTTCAAATTTCAAACTTTAGCCAAATAACTCCAAAATGACCTACAGACCTCCAAATCCACTTCCGATCGCGCTTCCAATACCAGAATCACCATACAAATCTATTCCTAGACTCAAAATCGCAAATGGATATCGATAGCATTGAAATGCACTTCAACCCAAATTTATGAAATTCTTCCATAGTGCTAACTTCCAAAATATGTGCCGAAACGCTCTCAGGTCATCCAATGCCTGAACCGGGTATATGTTCAAATCCACAATCTTTATACGAAACTGCTGAAACCGTTAAATCCTGATTTAGAGGTCGTTTATTCAAAATTTCAGTCTTAGTCAATTCTTTCAACTTAAAGCTTTTGAAATAAGAATTTTCTTTCCAAATAAATACCAAAATTCCCGAAATTCAATTTTGACCATGAGTACAAGTTATAATATCTGAAGTGTAGTTGCTCATGGCCTTAAAGTGCCGAACAATGGCTGTAGATTATCTCGGATGTGAATTCTAATGGTTCAGGTACCTTCGTTAACTGACTTTAGACTTGGGTGCGCGTCCGAAATGTGATTTGGAGATAGGCTTGAATTAGTGAAATATGAAATTTGGCATTTCTCGGTTGGTAGTGGACATTTTGATATCGGGGTTGGAATGAAATTCCAGAAATTGGAGTAGGTCAATAATGTCATTTGTGATGTGTTTGCAAAATTTCAGGCTATTTGGAGGTGAGTTGGTAGGTTTCGGCATTGTTTGCGAAATTTGGAAGTTTAGAAGTTCTCGGGCTTGAATCTAAGGGTGTTTTGGTGTTTGGTGATGTTTTGAGTATTATGAATGTTAAAACAAATGGTGATATATGACTTTTTGGAATGTTTGGTAGAGGTCCCAGGGCCTCGGATTGATTTTGGATGGTGGACGGATCAAGGATGGGAATTGAGGAAATGCTGAAGATTTCTTTCAACTGTCATAACCACACCTGCGGAGATGGGACCGCAGGTGCAATACTTGCAGAAGTGATATTGGATGGCAAATGCGGAGAATTCAGAATCTGAGGCAAGGCCATAGGTACGCACAAGGGACTGCACCTGCGAGGCCGCAGATGCGGTTGTTTGACCGCAGGAGCGGGATTTGAGGTTTAAGTGAAAACTGCACCTGCGATGGACTTTCTGCAGGTTCGGGATCATAAAAGAGACATGGTAACCGCAGATGTGAAAAATTGTAGGCAGAGTGCGTAAAAGGTTTCCTTCTCGAATATTGCATATTTCCTCCATTTTTGAAGACATGTTTTGAGCTTTGGGCAGTGATTTTCTAAAGGAATCAGAGATTATCAGTTGGGTAAGCTTCTTGAGATTTTTTACTTGTGTTTATTATGATTTTCCCATTGTTTAATCATGATATTAGTGGGAAGTAGGGGTGAAATTGTTTAATCATGATATTAGTGAGAATTAGGGGGGAAATTAAAGGGATTAGGGCTTCAGTTTCAGAGAGTTTTGATTGAGGATTTGAAGGACCATTTGATGTCAGATTTTGATGATTTGGGTACATATAGACTCGAGAGTAAAAAAAGTTTCTAGTTTTGTGATTTTTGTTGGATGTCGAGGCGTGGCCCGTGGGCCAGGTTTGGATGAATTTCGGGATTTGGTGTAATTTGATAATTTTTCATATAGAATTGGTTCATTGGCCTATATTGACTGAATTGTATTTCTTTTGGTCAGACTCGGGACGTTTGGAGGACGATTTTAGAGGCAAGGGCGTCATGGAGTAGCGATTTGACCAGTTTGAGGTAAGTAATGATTGCAAATCCTATCCTGAGGGTATAAAGCCCCGGGTTACACATCGTTTCACTATTTGGAGGTGACACACATGCTAGATGATGAGCCTGTAGGCATGCAACATTGGGGATTGTGACTTGGTCCGCCCCGTAGCAACTATTAAGTTACGTATTTGACTGAAAACTATTTGATACTCATGTGCTTTAGACAGTATTACTATGTTTTGGTCTGAATGCCATATTTGGGCCTCGTGCCAAGCTGCTTGGACCCTTAGGGGCCTTTTACTATTATTTTCTCATTGTTTTGACTTAAGATATGTACTCAGTCATGCTATGTTTTACTAATTTCATAAATCAGTCTTTATTACTACGTTTTGATGCATAAAAAGATATTTTGGGCTGAGCACCTTGTTTTTCTTATATCCCGAGTGGCTTCAGAGGTTTCTGACTGAATGAGGCCAAGGGCCTGATTTATTATGCCACAAGGTGGCTTGTTTTAACGCTTGATATGTAGGAGCCCATCCGGAGTCTGCACACACCCAGTGAGCACGGGTACCTTGTGTTAGTGATATGATTTTATGCCCGAGGGGAAGTTATTGATTCATGTTGTGCCCGAAAGGTTGTTTCAAGTGATTGTGAGGTTTGCCCGGTGGGCTAGTTTTGAGTGATGTTATGCTTGAGGGGCGGTTTACGAACTATGTTTTGCCCGAGGGGCTATTGTGACTATTTATCACTTTTACTCTAAATTGCATTGAACTTCCATTAAAACTGTTTAAAAGAATCTTCAAATGCTTTTTCTGAAAACCTAGGTTTTAAACGACAGGATTTTTTACTCATATACTGATTTGAAAGCATGTTGAACTTACTGAGTTTTGTGATGTGGATTTTATGTGTTTCTTACTGCTCTGTCTTTTTTTACCTTCATTACTTGCTAAGTTCGCATACTCACATTACTTTCTACACCTTTTGTGCAAATTCAGGGGTTGTTGGACGTGCTAGGGAGCATTGACCTTTGATAAGTAGGATTTTAACATGTTTTATACCCATACTTGCATGCGCTTTGAGTATAATTTGCTACAAAATAGACCTAAAATGCCTACAGAAAGTGACAAAACGTCAAAGATCGGCTCAAAACGGAGTGAAACTTGCTCAAGTGTAAAAGATCGTTAAAGTGATGAAGTTCAGAGCTTGGTGAAGACCGCAACATTATGTTATGCGGCCGCACACATTGAGTTCAGAGACTGCACAATTACAAATCCAGTCCATGCGGCCGCGGTCAAATTCATGCGGTCCGCACTCACCTCATGCGGCCGCACAATCTTGATATGCGGCCGCGCCAAAGAAGTTTAGAGAGGTGCCATTTTCCAGTAGCAAGCTACGCGGCCGCGGTCGTGTCCACGCGGTCCGCGCCCAATCAATGCGGCCACATAGCCCCTTCGCGCGGTCCGCACAAGAATAATTCAGAGCTCAGACACATGCCACTCATGCGGCAGCACAACAGCTTCATGCGGCCCGCGCTGGTCTTCATGCGATCGCGTGCCAACTTTACACGGTCCGCATCAACTTCTTCAGAGAGCAAGATTTTGAAATCAAGCAACCTAGTGCGGTCATGGTCGTGTTTGTGCGGCCCGCACTGACCTCGTAGGGGCAATTTTGTCCAGTTTTTCTAGCCCACTATAAATATAACATTTTACCATTTTTAGGTTAAGTTTTGACATTTGAACAGTGGCTGCACTCGTGAGACATATGTTTTGGCCTATTTTGGGCATATTTAGATTTAATTCTTCATAGATTATTGTAGTTTAACATTAGCAATTAATTAATATGGTTGTTTCTTCTTCTAATTCTTCAGTTTCATCTTTAATTATGTCTAGCTAAACCTATTAGCTAGGGTTGTAGCTCAACCCTAGTATGGGTAATTGATGGGTGTTGCTTTTTAATGATAGATTGATATTGGGTATCTGTTATTTGGGTTAATTTAATGCTTTAATTAAGTATTGGTGGTCGCAAACATTGATTCTATCTTAGTGGGTCTTGACTCTTCTTGAGAAAGAGAGTCTATGACCCCAAAATTGACCCAACAAGGAATTGGGATGGACCCATGAGAAATGGTAGTCCCAATTAACGGTTTAAACCTCGAGAGAGTAATCACCCTACTTGAACCCTAGTTGCTTGGTCTAATTGGCCTACCCAATTGGTCTCGAGAGAGTCAATTGGGCAAAATCACTCTCTCTACCGAGAGGTATGAGAGTGGGTATAACTGTACAACGGTTATAACATTGATCCCAAAGATGTCAATCTATTATTAGTAGTCTCTACCCGTTAGTTAACCACCTAGGTGATGCCACGACCCTAATGCCTTTCTCTATATTAATCACAACTTAGAAAATATCCTTTTAGCATAAATTAGCCTTAATTTGTAGTTGATAATAGTAGTTGATAAACAAAAACCCAAAATGTTAGAAGTACAATTAGGAGCACAAATGCAGTCCTAGTCTAAAGAAATACGCAACTCCATTCCAAGCTCCCTATGGAAAATCGACCCCGATACCACTATTCGGATAAAAGTTTTACCGCCCGCTCTTCCTACCATTGTGTAAGGTTGGGTTTGCTGCGATCAACCTTCATCTGCCGCGGATACTTGGAGTTGGCAAGGTAGCTTCATGACGATTGTAGCCTTGCCCTTCTCCCCCTATCTTCCTATAGAGTTTAGTAGTTGATATATAAACTATTTTTGTCTTGTTATGTTTCAGAACTATTGTAGTATTGCGGATGACTTAGTGACACCTGAGGTCGAGCTTTATTTTCCGTATTTTGGTCTTGACTTTATATTTTTATGAGGATTTCAATTTGAAAAGGTTGTTATTTATATTTTAATGAAATGTTGAACTATTTTGGGAATGTCTCGGCTGGCCTAGTTCCATGATAGGCACCATTACGACCGGACTGGTTTAGGGGTTGTGACAAGTTGTTATCCGAGCCTAGGTTACATATGTCTCATGAGTCATAAGCGGGTTTAGTAAAGTCTTGCAGATTGGTACAGAGACGTATCTGCTTATCTTCGAAAGGCTGTAGAAAAACATCACATTCTTGAACTCTTGTCGTGCGAATCTGTTGATTCTGGTAACTAAACTTTTCCTATTCTATTCTCCAACAGATGGTGAGGAAACATGCTATCGGTACGGACGGACGACCACTAGTACTACCAGTTGGGGCCACTAGAGGCCGAAGTCGCGGTCGAGTTTGTGGTAGGGTTAGGGGTGTATCCCGTACAGAAGCTAGGGAAGCACCTACAGATCCACCAGCCACCCGAGTTCATGACCAGGTCCCATTTATGGATGCTCCAGCCGGACCAGCTCATACACCGGCCGTGCCTACTGTTATTCCAGGTATTCAGAAGACCTTAGCTCAAATCTTGACCATGTGCACCAGTCTTGCTCAGGCGGTCGTTGTTTCTACTACAACAACTATTTCTCAGGTCGGGGGAGGCACTTCGACTCCTGCTGCTAGTACACCCGAGTAGGTTGTTCAGGGACTCTATACACCGGAGGCACCACCAGCCCAGTCGGTTGAACCTGCTCAGTATTATGTGGTACCAGTCATGCCTAATGACGAGCAGCGCAGATTGGAGAGGTTTGGTAGACTTCAGCCTCCGACTTTCAGTGGTACAGAGGGCGAGGATGCCTAGTGTTTCTTGGACAAGTGTTAGAGGATTCTACGCACAACGGGTATTCTGGAGACCAGTGGGCCTCATTTACTACTTTTTAGTTTTTTAGAGCTACTTTTACTTGGTGGGAGGATTATGAGAGGCATAGACCTGTTGGTGCAGCGCCCCTTACCTGGAAGCATTCCTCTGTTCTCTTTCTAGAGAAGTATGTGCCACAGTTCTGCATAGAGGAGCTCTACAAGAAGTTTGAGCGATTGCGTCAGGATGATATTGACGTAGTACGAGATAAGGTTCTCTATGTTAGCCCATTATGCAATTTGGTTGGTTCCTACAGATAGAGAGAGGATCAGGTCAAGATAGAGATTATCTGGTGCTTCTTTTGAGGAGCTTGTTGGCATTCCTTGGGATATAGAGTCGATTCTCCATCAGGAGCGAGTAGAGAGGGAGGCCAAGGGGCCTCGTGGATCTGGTATTTTTTGGATTGCTCCTCATGGGGGTCAGGTTCAGCACGGCATAGGCCGTCCATTAAGACATGCTCAGTCACCTCGCCCAGTCCATCATTGGGAATCATCGGGCCATGGTTCTCATAGTTCTCATTAGGGCCATTTATCACTTAGTGCTCTCCCATCCCAGAGTTCATCCCGTGCTCCATTAGCTCAGGGCTCTTCCTTTCCATGTTCTTCTACTAGTCATCCCAGTGCTAAGGCTTCCCTTCAGTCCCCGTCACCAGCACCAAGGGTTTGTTATGAATGTGGAGAGTTGGGGCATATATGGAGGCAGTTCCCTCGTCGTCATGGGGGTCTACCTTAGTAGAGGAGTAAGCCATCGACCTCAGCACCAGTTACTTTATCACCCAACAAATCAGCTAGGGGTAGAGGATAGTCAGCTAGGGGCCGCCCTAGAGGGGGAGGTCGATCAGGTGGTGGTCATACCCATTTCTATGCACTTCTAGCCCGACCAGATGCTATTGCTTCTGATGCTATGATCACAGGTATTGTCTCAATTTTCCATAGCAAGCCTTTGTGTTATTTGATCCTGGATCCACTTTTTTCTTTTTTAACATCATATGTTTCTCATTATTTAGATACGTCACATGAGTCTCTTATTTTATCTGTTCATGTATCTACTGTACTGGGCGATACTTTTATTGTAGACCGCATGTATCGGTCGTGTGTGGTGACAATTAGGGTTTTGGAGACCTGAGTGGACCTTTTGTTGCTTAGTATTGTTTATTTTGATTTGATATTGGGCATTGATTGGTTATCACCGTGTCGTGCTATTTTGGACTTTCATGCTAAGACAGTGACATTGCTATGTCGAGAGTGCCACGGATTGAGTAGTGAGGTTCATCGGATTATGTTCCCTGTAGGGTGATTTCATTTTTGAAAGCCCAGCGGATGGTTTGTCTCTTATATTTGGCTTTCGTTAGGAATGTCAGGTAGAGACCCCTCCCTTTGATTCAATCCTGGTAGTAAGGGATTTTTCGAATATGTTTTCTGCAGACCTACCGGGCATGCCGACGGATAGGGATATTTACTATAGTATTGATTTTGTGCTGAGCACTCAGCCTATTTCTATTCCACCGTATCATATGGCACTAGAGGAGTTGAAGGAGCAGCTTCAGGAACTCCTTCATAAGGGGTTTATTTGGCCTAGCGTGTCATCTTGGGGTGCGTCAGTTCTATTCGTGAAGAAAAAAGGATGGCATGATGAGGATGTGCATTGATTACAGGCGGTTAAGAAAAGTTACAATCAAGAACAAATATCCTTTGCCTCGTATTGATGATTTATTTGACCAGCTTCAGGGAATGAGAGTGTTCTCTAAGATTGATCTTAGGTCAGGGAGTCACTAGTTGAAGATCAGCGACTCGAATATTCTTAAAATTGCTTTAAGGACCCGATATGTTCATTATGAGTTCCTTGTGATGTCTTTTGGGCTGAACAATGCCCCAAAAACATTCATGCATTTGATGAATAGCGTGTTTTGGCCCTATCTCAACTTGTTTGTGATTGTATTCATTGATGATATTCTGGTGTACTCACTTAGTTAGGAGGAGCACGTTGAGCATTTGAGAGTTGTATTGCAGCAGTTGAAGGAGAAGAAACTTTATGTAAAGTTCTCCAAATATGAGTTTTGGCTCAGTTCCGTTGCGTTCTTGGAGCACGTGGTGTCCAGTGAGGATATTTAGGTTGATTTGAAGAATATAGAGGCGGTTCAGAGTTGGTGCAGACTATCCTCAACCATAGATCTTTGTAGCTTTCTTGGTTTGGAAGGGTATTATCGTAAGTTCGTTCAGAGATTTTCATCTATTGAATCGCCCTTGACCAAATTGACTCAAAAGGGTGTGCCTTTCAGGTGGTCGGATGAGTGTGAGGAGAGCTTTCAGAAGCTCAAGACTACCTTGACCACAACTCTAGTGTTAGTTTTGCTATCAGCTTTAGGTTCATATACAGTATATTGTGGTGCTTCTAGAGTTGGTATTGGGTGTGTGTTGATGTAGGTGGGTAGAGTGATTGCTTATGCTCCTCGTTACTTGAAGCCCATGAGAAGAGGTACACTGTTCATGATTTGGAGTTGGCTGCCATTGTTCACGCATTGAAGATTTGGAGGCGTTGTCTCTATTGTGTTTCTTGTGAGGTTTTTACTAATCATCATAGCCTCCAGCACTTATTCAAATAGAATGATCTCAATTTGAGGCAACGGAGGTGGTTGGAGCTGCTAAATGACTATGATATTACTATCATGTACCATGCGGGAAAGGCCAATGTAGTGGCTGATTCCTTGAGTAGGAAGACGGTGAGTATGGGCAGTTTGGCATATATTCCTGTTGGAGAGAGACCTCTTGCAGTTAGTGTTCAAGCCTTGGAAAATCTGTTTGTGTGATTTGATATTTTGGAGCCTAGTCAGATTTTAGCTTGTGTGGTTTCTCGGTCTTCCTTATTTAATGGTATCAGAGGGCGCCAGTATGATGACCCTCATTTTCTTTTCATCAAGGAAAGATTTTCGCATGGTGATGCTAAAGATGTGACTATTGTTTTTATGATGGGGGTATTGACGATGTTTGGCTGGATATATCTGCCCAATGTAGATGGGCTTCGGGAGTTGATTCTGGAGGAGGCCCATAGCTCGCGGTGTTCTATCTATCTGGGTGTCACGAAGATGTATAAGGATTTGAGACAACTTTATTGGTAGAGGAGAATAAAGAAGGATATAGTGGGATTTGTAGCTCGGTGTCTCAATTGTCAGCAGGTGTATTATTAGCATCAGCGATCGGGTGGCTTGCTTCAGCAGGTGGATGTTCTAGAATGGATGTAGGAGCGAATCACCATGGATTTTGTGGTTGGAATCCCACATGCTTTGAGGAAGTTCGATGTTATTTGGGTGATTGTGGATCGGCTGACCAAGTCCACGCAATTCATTCCTATTTGTACTACCTATTCTTTATAGCGGTTAGCTGCGATTTGTATCTGAGATATTGTTTGCATGCATGGTGTCCTAGTTTCCATAATTTCAGATAGAGGTACTCAGTTTACATCGTAGTTTTGGAGGGCCGTGCAGTGAGAGTAGGGTACTCAGGTTGAGTTGAGCACAACTTTTTACCCTTAGACGGACACGCAGTTCGACCACACTATTAAGATATTGGAGGACATGTTGTATGCTTGTGTCATTGATTTTGGGGGTTCATAGGACCAGTTTCTACCGCTTGCGGAGTTTGCATATATCAATAGTTATTAGTCGACTATTCAGATTGCTCCATATGGGGCTTTGTATGGGAGACAGTGTAGATCTCTAGTAGGGTGGTTTGAGCCGGGTGAGGCTAGACTTTTGGGTACTAACTTTGTTCAGGATGCTTTGAATAAGGTGAAAGTGATTCAGGAGCGACTTCGTACATTGCAGTCAAGACAAAAGATTTATACTGACAGGAAGGTTCGTGATGTGTCTTACATGGTTGGGGAGAAGGTTCTACTAAAGGTTTCGCCTATGAAGGGTGTAGTGAGATTTGGGAAGAAGGGCAAATTGAGCCCTCAGTTCATTGGGCCTTTTGAGGTGCTTCAGAGGATTGGGGAAGTGGCTTATGAGCTTGCTTTGCCACCTATCTTGTGGGGTGTGCATCCTGTATTTCATTTCTATGCTCCGAAAGTATACTGGCAATCTGTCCTGTATTTTGCATTTTAGCATGGTTCAGTTAGATGGTGATTTGACTTATGAGGTGGAGCTGGTGCCTATTTTTGAGCAGTAGGTCCGAGAATTGAGATAAAAGGATATAGCTTCAGTGAAAGTGCATTGGAGAGGTCGGCCCGTGGAGGAGGCAACTTGGGAGACCAAGCGGGAGATGCAGAGCAGATATTCACACATGTTTGAGGCTTCAGGTATGTTTAAGAGGGGGAGGATGTGACGACCCAGTCGGTCATTTCATGAGTTATAGCCCAATTTCCCTCGTTTCTGCTTCTTTATGGGTTCTTCAGTTTTATTTCATCGTATCGTGCAGGTTGATTCGGGTTCAGAGTGGTTTTTGAGTGAATGGAGACACTTAGTCTCTTTCGAGTAGGTTTAAGTTGGAAAAGTCAACCGGATATTGACTTATGTGTAGATGATCTCGGATGTGAATTCTGCTGGTTCGGTTAGCTTCTTTAGGTGATTTTGGACATGGAAGTGCATCCGGAATATGATTTAGAGGTTCGTGGTAGATTTAGGCTTGAACGGGCGAAATTGGAAATTTGGCATTTCTCAGTCGGCAGTGGAAATTTTGATATCGGGGTCGCTATGAAATTCTGGAAATTGTAGTAGGTCGACAGTGCCATTTGTGGCGTGTTTGCAAAATTTCAGGTCATTCGGAGGTGATTTGATAGGTTTCGACATCGTTTACGCAATTCAGAAGGTTAGAAGTTCTTATGCTTGAATCCGAGGGTGATTTAGTGTTTTGATGTTCTTTTTGAGTATTTTAAAGGTTTGAATAAGTTTGAATGGTGATATATGACTTGTCGGAATATTTGGTAGAGGTCTCGAGGGCCTCGGGTTTGATTTCGGATGGTTGACAAATCAAAGATGAGAATTGAGGAAATGTTAAAGATTTCCTTCAGCTATCATAACCGCACTTGCGTAGTGGGGACCGTAAGTGCGAGACTCGCAAAAGCGAGATTGGACCATAAATGCAGAGAATTGGGAATTTGAGGCAAGGCCGCACGTGTGCACAATGGACAGCACCTGCGAGACCGCAGGTGCACTTGTTTGACTGCAGAAGCGAGATTTGAGGTTTAAGTGAAAACCACACCCTCAATAGATTTTCTGCCGGTGCAGTGTCTCAGAAGTGACATGGTGCCCGCAGATGTGGAAAATGCTAGGCAGAATGTATAAAAGGTTTCCTTCGTGAATTTTTCCTATTTCCTCAATTTTTAAAGACGGGCTTTGAGCTTTCGGCAGTGATTTTCAAGAGGAATCAAGGGTTATCAGCTGGGTAAGCTACTTGAGCTTTATTACTTGTGTTTATGATGATTTTTCCATTTTTTAATCGGTCAGTATTGGGCTATTCAAACGGTCAAACATTTTTTTATCTTAATCGGTCGGAAATCGGTCAGAAAATTCACAATTAGACCAGCCCAGATGGGAATTTCCTCTATTTTCATCTTCTAACTCTCTCTCTTTTATCTCTCATCCATCTCCCTTCCCCATAGAGTTTTTTCCTAATCCCACAAAAAGTCAAGTCACCTACCTCCAAATAACGAAGCCCCGCCTATCCTCTCTCACGCCTAAGCCACCGCCACCACTATTCCGCTCCTCCACACCACCACTGCTGCGCCACCGCCTCCACCAACACTGCTACGCTACCTCCACAACTACCACCACTGCCATTGTTGTTCAAGGTTAGTAATCTACCTTAATTATTAGAGTTTTAAATTTCGAAATATAATTTGATGTAATTATTTATGATTTTTGTATATTTAGGATTTGTGTGACTAAATAGCATTTTTGAACTATATTAGATTTAGATTTAGAATTGATCTACCTAAAATTATAATTTTTTAGGGTTTTTGGTTTGAACTACATTAGATTTTGGAATTAAGGTATAAATTATGAATTGTATAAACTAGTACATTGTAACTTAATTCTATAATTTCGTAACTTAAGGTATAAATTATGAATTGTATAAACTAGTACATTGTAACTTAATTCTTTTATTTTGTAACTTAAGATATAAATTATGAATTGTATAAATTAGTACATTGTAACTTAATTCTATAATTTTGTAACTTAAGGTATAAATTATGAATTGAATAAAGTAGTTCTTAAAAAAATGAATGCTATAATTTTTACACTATCAAAGAATATAAGTACATTGTAACTTAATTCTATAAATTAACTTGTAACTACATTGTAATTAAAGTGAACTATATTGTAACTAAAATTGATTATGCACTAATAGAGGTGTATAAATTATTTAAACTAGTTAATTTGTGGTGTATAAATTATATCAACTAGGATTTGTGTCACTAAATAGGGTTTTTGAACAACATTAGATTTAGAATTTTTTTTGGTCATCAAAAGAACTTATATTAAATTAAATAGTAACAGTACAAGGAGCCATGTGCACAGTATTACAAAAAGGAGTTATCAAATGTTGATCAATTGGGTGATCATAAACCAAGGGGAGGGGCTGTATAGCAAATCCGTCGTACATGTAGACTTGATTAAGTGGTTATAGGCAGTGCCTTGTTTATTAGCTAATAGTTGTGGCAACAAAAAATCTGGTGGTTGAGTGAGAGATTGTTGTGCGGTCTTGAGCATGGTGAGACGAACCATGTTGATCTAGGTAATATGCAGCGTTATTTTGCTCCCTGTATGTGTGGGTAATTGTAGGGTTACCCAGCTACTGAAGTAAGTACCTGCATTCCATTAAAGAGGATGAGTAGTGAGTAGTTTTGCTCCATGTATTTGTGGGTAATTGCAAGGTGACCCGGCTGCTGAAGTAATTACCTGCATTCCATTAAAAAGGATGAGTAGTGAAGATTATTATTATTGAGCATCATTATTACCTCAGTATAATCCACATTTACTTCCAGTGGGGTGAGTTGATGTTACCTTACTAGTTGTAAATCATGTACTAAGGCTTTCAATTTCGTGCATGTGGAATTACCTGTGGATGTTGCACCCTGAACCCCATTAAACATTGTCCTGCTGTATTTCGGAACATGCCTGTCACGACCCTAACCCCAAACCCGGTCGTGAAGGCGGCTCTCGTGAAGACAAGGCCAGCCAGACCAATACAATACACCTCTTTTAAACAGTTAATTACCATAAAATAGTTTTAAAGCATGA
The DNA here is from genome assembly GCA_026770625.1 of Nicotiana glauca. Taxonomy (NCBI): domain Eukaryota; kingdom Viridiplantae; phylum Streptophyta; class Magnoliopsida; order Solanales; family Solanaceae; genus Nicotiana; species Nicotiana glauca. Next base: position 260,844 of record MU687961.1, on the reverse strand, counting down.
TTTAATAGCAATAAATTCGCAGAAATATAGATAACAATAATGGAAAAACCATCCTGACACAGCCCAAACTGGGGTGTCACAAGTCATGAGCAACTAATGATCCTGATACCAGTCTACTAAATACGAAATCTGATCCAATAGTTCGAAGACCATGGAAATAATAAGACAAGGGAGGCACGGGGGATGCGGACCCCAACAACTACCTCGTAGTCTCTGAAACACCGCCTGGACTGGGAGGATCAGAACTCAGTAGTGGAATCTGATATGCTTGAATCAGCACACACGGTGCAGGGAATAGTGTGAGTACTCTGACGTAGTGAGTAATAATTATAAATAATGGCTGAAAGTAAGAAAATACGTAAAAGCACAAAACATTCTATACCAAAGCAGTAAAATCACTTAAAGTAGTAAATAAATGAAGAAATCAAGTAAAATCCTTTTAACAAATAAAACAGGTAATTTGGCAGGTAAATAACAACTAGAAATCCGCTCCTCGGGCACAGTATCAGTCACTCAGAACAGTATCAGCCCCTAGGGCTCACTCTCAGAACAATATCAGCCACTCGGGCTCACTCTCATAACAATATCAACCCCTCGGGCTCACTCTTAGATCACAGTGAGTACCTGCGCTCACTGTGGGTGTGTAGACTCCGGAGGGGCCCCTTACGGCCCAAGCACTATATCAAGCCACCTCGTGGCATCAACTCTCGGCTCTCGGCCTCACATCACTCAAGCCACCTTGTGGCGTATAAATGTATATCAGGTCCTCAGCCTCATATCACTCATTGAATCCTCACATATGGCCCTCAGCCGCACTCAGTCCGAAAATCATCACAAGCCCATGTAGTTCTCATTCCAAAAAATCATTTAGAAATATCATTTAAGTCTCAAAACTGAGTAAAAGTGGCTGAGTTGTAAAATAGTGGCAAACAACATGACTGAGTTCAAGAAATATGTCAAAACAATGATAAAAACCCCTGAAGGGTTTAAATAGTTGGCACAAAGCCCAAACCATGGTGATAACAAATACGTTTCAGTCAAATACGCGGTAAAATCATCAATCGGGATGGATCAAGTCACAATACCCAATAGTAAACAACCCCACTCTCATCATCAAGCGCGTGTCTCACCTTAATATAGCACTACAATGTGCAATACAGGGTTTCAAACCCTCATGACATCAATTACAATCATTACTCACCTCGAACCGGGTACAACTCTAGCTCGCAACGCCTTTGCCCCCCAAATCGACCTCCACGCACGTTGAATCTATCCAAAATTAGAACGAATATGTCACAATATGCTAAGGGAACAAAGCCCAAGCGAAAACAATTGAAAAATATCGAAAATCCCGAAATTAGCAAAACTCGAGCCCTGGGCCCACTTCTCAAAACTTAGAAATTTTCACATCAACGGGTTCCTTATCCTCCCACGGGTTCATACATATCAAAAGTTCTCAAATCCTACCTCATATGGTCCTTCAAATCCCAATTCAAAAGTTCAAAATCCCAAGCCCTAGTTCTTCCATTTTAGCTTAAGTTCCATGAATTTCTAGGTTGATTTCACAATAGAATCACGTTTTAGGTTCAAAAATCTTACCTCCAATCGATCTCCTTGAATACCTCTTTAATCTCCCTCTAAAATCTCTCAAAATGATCAACTATGGAGGAAAATTAACACAAAATGGCGGATGAAATAACTTGAAAACTTTCTGCCTAGCTCTGACCTTTCTTCATCGCGATCGCGGCCATAGCCTCGCGATCGCAAAGAACAAATCCTCAAGACCCCAATAATAATCTGTGCGAACACGATACATACACTGCGAACACGATGCTTCAGTTCCCAGACCTACGCGAACGCGAGACACCTGATACGAACGCGAAGAGTAAATTCCACTGGTCCCCAATCCTTATACACGATCGCGGAAGACCTCATGCGAACGCGAAGCACACGATCTCAGCCTTCCGCGAACGCGAGACCTCAAACGCGAATGTGAAGGATAAACTCTGACCATCCCACATTCCTTCGATGAGATCGCGATATACCGCACGCAATCACAAAGACCTATTTTTCAGCAACAGTTGAACACAATTTCTACAATTTTTAAACATAAAAAATGGTCCGATGGGCCATTTGAAACGCACCCGAGGCCCCCGGGACCTCAACCAAAAGCACCAACACATCCTCAAACTTTATTCAAACTTGGTAAAATCATCAAAACACCTCAAACAACATCAAGTTACCCAAAACTCATCGAATTCAAGCCTAAATTTTCTAATAACTTCTGAAATACTCTTTCGATAAAAAATCCAACCAAACCACATCCGAATGACCTGAAATTTTGCACACACATCCCAAATGACATAAAGAAGGTACAGCAACTCTCAGAATTCCATTCTGACTCCCGGATCAAAATCTCACCTATCAACCGGAAATCGCCAAAGTACTAACTTCGCCAATTCAAGCCTAATTCTACATCGGACCTCCAAAACCAATTCCGATCACACTCCTAAGTCATAAATCACCTCCCGAAGCAAACCGAACCATCGGAACTGAGATCCGAGCCCTCTAACACATTAGTCAACATCCGATTCACTTTTCCAAGTTAAACCTTCTTAAAAGAGACTAAATGTCTCATTTCTTACCAAATCCACTCTGAACGCAAGCTAATAAACTTGATCACATAAAACACGGATAACAAAGCATAAAGAAGTAGAAATGGGGGAAATGGAGAGGTAACTCATGAGACGACTGGCCAGGTCATCACATCCTCCCCAACTGAGTATCTAACTCTCTCTGCACAACTCTCCAAAACTGCAAAGTAAACTGAGTACCTCTATCTGAGATGATGGAAACCGGTACGCCATATAACCGAACAATCTACCGGATATAGATCCCTGCCAACCGCTCTAAAGAATAGGTAGTACACACATCAATTAAGTGCGCGGACATGGTCAGTTGATCCACAATCACCCAAATAGCATCGAACTTCTTCAAAGTCCGAGGAAGACAACCAACTATGTCCATAGTGATCCTCTCCCACTTCCACTCAGGAATAACTATCCGCTGAAGCAAGCCACCCGATCTCTGATGCTCATATTTCACTTGCTGACAATTGAGACACAGAGCAACAAATCCCACAATATCTTTCTTCATTCTTCTCCACCAATAGTGCTGCCTCAAATACTGATACATCTTCGCGGCACCCAGATGAATAGAATACCGCCAGCTATGGGCCTCCTCCAGAATCATGCACGTGGTTCCAAGTTAATGCCAGATAAAAAGGATTTCGGCTATAGTTTTCTGTGCGATGGCCCAGGACGAGGCGGTACTTGTGATATTTCGGCATGGGACGCGTTTTATTTGGCAGTTTTTTGGATGTTAAATACTATTGGATGGGTTACTTTTTATTGGCATTGGAAGCA
>MU687961.1:170792-255605 GCA_026770625.1 Nicotiana glauca | reverse complement strand
CTACACTTTTTAGTTATTGGGAGAACCCAAGTACTCTCTTTCGGATTCAGGAAACAACTCTCAGAGATCTTTTTTCCTCTCTCTAAGACCATCCACGTTAGGCACACAAATCCGGCCCCGCATCCTCAACATATCATCATCATCGATGGTCACATCTCTGGCATCATTATGCTGAACTCTGCCCTTAAGGACAAGCAAATACGAATCATTTTGGCGCTCTCTGATACGATCATATAAAGAAGACCGAGAAACCACATAAGCCAACACCCGACTGGGTTCCGAAATACCCAACCTCACGAACCGATTGGCCAAGGCCTGAACATCAACTGCAAGAGGTCTCTCCCAAACTGGAATATATGCCAAACTCCCCAGGCCCACTGCCTTCCGGCTCAAGGCATCGATCACCACATTGGTCTTTCTTGGATGGTACAATATAGTGATATCATAATCCTTAAGCAACTATAACCATCTCCGCTGCCTCAAATTAAGATCCTTTCGCTTGAACAAATGTTGAAGACTGCGATGATTAGTAAATACCTCACAAGACACGCCATACAAATAATGCCTCCAAATATTCAATGCATGAACTATGGAAGCCAACTCCAAATCATGAACGGGGTAGTTCTTCTCATGAGGCTTCAACTGGCGAGAAGCATAAGCAATAACTATACCCTCCTGTATCAATACACAACCAATCCCAACTCTCGAAGCATCACAATACACGGTATATAAACCTAAAGTTGATGGCAAAACCAATACTGGAGCTGTGGTCAAAGCTGTCTTGAGCTTGTGAAAGCTCTCCTCACACTCGTTCGACCATAAAATGGGGCACCCTTCTGAGTCAACTTGGTCAAGGGCGATGCGATAGATGAGAATTCCTAAACAAAATGGCGATGATAGCCCGCCAACCCAAGAAAGCTATGAGTCTTTATGGCTGAGGACGGTCTAAACCAACTTTGAACTACCTCTATCTTCTTTGAATCAACCTGAATACCCTCGCTGGACACCACGTTCCCCAAGAAACCAACTGAACTGAGCCAAAACTTACACTTGGAGAATTTTGCATAAAGTTTCTCCTCCCTCAACCTCTGCAATACAACTCTCAAATGCTCCACGTGCTCCTCCTGACTACATGAGTACACGAGAATATCATCAATGAAGACTATAACAAACAAATCAAGATAAGGCCGGAACATGCTGTTTATCAAATGTATGAACGCTGCTGGGGCATTGGTTAGCCTGAAAGACAACACAAGGAACTCATAATGACCATATCTAGTCCAGAAAGCAGTCTTAAGAATATCTGAATCCATGATCTTCAACTGATGATAGCCCGAACGGAGATCAATCTCTGAGAACACTCTCGCTCCTTGAAGCTGGTCAAATAAATCTCCAATGCGAGGCAAAGGATACTTGTTCTTAATTGTTACCTTATTTAATTGCCAATAATCAATGCATATTCTCATTGTGCCATCCTTCTTCTTCACAAACTGAACGGGCGCACCCCAAGTTGACACTCTAGGCCGAATGAACCCCTTATCTAAGAGTTCCTGAAGCTGCTCCTTCAATTCTTTCAACTCTGCTGGTTCCATATGATATGGAGAAATAGAAATGGGCCGAGTGCCCGACACCAGGTCAATACCAAAATCAATATCCCTATTCGGTGGCATGCCCGGTAGGTCTGCAGGAAAAACATCAGGAAAATCCCTCACAAGTAGAACAAAATCAATACTCGGACTCTCAGCTCCAACATCCCTCACAAGCGCTAGATATGAAAGGAAACACTTCCCAACCATACACTGGGCCTTCAAAAAAGATATCACCTTACTAGGAACATAATCAGTCACACCACGCCACCCGATCTGCGGTACACTCGGCATAGCCAAAGTGGATGTCTTAGCATGATAGTCTAGAATAGCACGACATGGAGATAACCAATCCATGCCCAAAATGAAATCAAAATAAACCATGCTCAAATCTTCAGACCCCCAATAGTCACCACATATAACCGGTACACACGGTCTACTATAACAGTATCACCCACTAAGGTAGATACATGAATAGGTAAAGCAAGAAACTCCCGGGGTGTACCCAAATAATGAGAAAAACATGAGGACACATAAGAAAAGGTGGAACCAGGATCAAATAATACAGAGGCATCTCTGTGGCAGACTGAAATAATACCTGTAATGACAGCATCTGAAGCAATAACATCTGGTTTGCCTAGAATAGCATATAAACGAGCCCGGCCACTCCCTGATCGACCTCTCCTTTTAGGGCGGCCCCTGGCTGCCTGACCTCCCCCTTTAGCTGGCTGGGCGGGTGGTGAAATGACTAGAGCAGAAGTCGAGGGCTGACCCCTCTGCTGGGATAAACAAGCAAACACGACGAGGACATTGCCTCCACACATGCCCAAACTCTCCACACTCCAAACAAATCCCAGGTGTTGGAGAAGGGGACTAAAGGGAACCCCTCGCACCAGAGTGACTAGTTGATGCACTCGGCGTAGGAGAACCCTGAGCTGACGGGGCACGAGATGAACTCTGAGCTGGAAGGGCGCTGAGTGAAGTTTGGCCTTACTGAGACCCATGATAGCCACAACCTGAAGATGTTTTGCGATACTCTAGATGGGCTGACTAAGCAGGCTTGGAAGAACAACCTCTACCATACTGGAACTAGCCCCTCGAAGGAGCACCACTATAACTGCCCGATCCTCGAGGCCTCTTGGCCTCCCTCTCCTCTCGCTCTTAACGGCGTACTGTCTCAATCTCGCAAGCGATATCAATCACATCCTCGAACATAGAACCCAACACTCTTTGTCTCTCTGGTCATAAGAATACGGAGATGGTAGTTAAGTCCATCAACAAATCTCCTGATCCTTTCACGATCTGTCGAAACCATCCAGACGGAATGAGAGCCAACTCAAAAAACCTCGACTCATACTGTGACATATTCATATCCCCATGTCTCAACCACTCAAACTGTCTACGTAGCTCCTCTCTGTGGGACAGCGGTACATACTTCTCTAAGAAGAGAGTGGAGAACTGCTGCCAAGTAAGGGGCGCTGCACTAACCGGCCTACGCCTCTCATAAGCATCCCACCAAGTGAAGGTAGCCCCAGAAAATTGAAAGGTGGTAAATGCCACACAACTAGACTCAAGAATCCCTGCTGTACGGAGTATCCGCTGACACTTATCCAGAAAACCCTGGGCATCCTCGACCTCAGCACCACTGAATGATGGAGGCTGGAGCCTAACAAAACTCTCAAAACGACGCTGCTCATCATCCTGCATAACTGGTACCATAAACTCTTGAGCTGGTGCAACCGGCTCGGCTGGAGGTGCCCTCGGCATCTGTAGTCCCTGCATTACCTGCTCAGATATGCGAGCAACGGGGGTCTAATTGCCTCCCATGGCTTGTGAAGTAGATGCTGCTGTGGTGGCTAAAAATGCCTGAGCCAGGCTAGTGCAAACTGACCAGATCTGTGCCAAGGCCTCTTATAGACACGGGATCACGATGGGCACAGTCGGTGCCTGAATTGGTGCTGCTAGAGCTTGATCCAGAGCTGGGGCAGCTGGTGGATCAACAGGTGCTGCCCTCACTGCTCTTCCTCTACCAAGACCATGATAGCGTCCACGGCCTCTGGTGGCCTCAGTGGGTGGCACTAGTAGTCGTCCACCTCCTCCGCTAGCTCACGTCCTCACCATATGTGAGAGAATAGGATAACAAAATTTTAGTTCTCGAATCAACAAGGTGGCACGACGAGAATTTTAAGAATATGAAGTTTTTCCTAAAAGGTTCTATAGCCTCTCGAGGATAAATACAAATGTCTCCATACCGATCCGCAAGACTCTACTAAACCCCTTCATGACTCGTGAGACCTATGTAACCTGTCATGATGGCACCTCTCGTGAAGACAAGGCCAGCTAGACCGCTACAATACACCTCTTTTAAGTAGTTAATTACCATAAAATAGTTTTAAAGCATGATTTAATAACAATAAATTCACGGAAACATAGATAACAATAATGGGGAAACTATTCCGACACAGCCCAAATCGGGGTGTCACAAGTCATAAGCAACTAATGATCCTAATAACAGTCTACTAAATACGAAATCTAATACAACAGTTTGAAGAACATGGAAATAATAAGACAAGGGAGGCACGGGGGCTGCGGACGCCAACAACTACCTAGTAGTCTCTGAAACACCGCTTGGACTGGGAGGATCAGCACTCAAGAGCAGAATCTGCTATGCCTGAATCTACACACACGGTGCAGGGAGTAATGTGAGTACTCCGACCCAGTGAGCAATAATTATAAATAATGGTTGAAAGCAAGAAAACACGTAAAAGTACAAAGCATTTTATACCAAAGCCGTAAAATCACATAAAGTAGTAAATTAGTGAAAAAATCAAGTAAAATCCCTTTTAACAATTTAAAAAGGTAATTTGGCAGGTAAATAACAAGTAGAAATTCGCCCCTCGGGCAAAGTATCAGTCATTCAGAGCAGTATCAGCCCCTCGGGCTCACTCTCAAAACAATATCAGCCCCGAGGGGTCACTCGCAGAACAATATAATCCCCCCCGGGCTCACTCTCAGGTCACAATGGGTACTCGCGCTCACTGTGGGTGTGTAGACTCTGGAGGGGCCCCTTACAACGCATGCGCTATATCAAGCCACATCGTGACATCAACTCTTGGATCTCGGCCTCACATCGCTCAAGCCACCTCGTGGCGTATAAATGTATCTCAGGCCCTCGGCCTCATATCACTCAGTGAATCCTCACATATGGCCCTAAGCTGCACTCAGTCCGAAAATCATCACAAGCCCCTCATGCATTAGTAAAACAGTAGTTCCCAACCCAAAACATCATTTAGAAATATCATTAAGTCTCAAAACTGAGTAAAAGTGGTGAGTTGTAAAACAATGGCAAACAACAGGACTAAGTTCAAGAAATATGTCAAAATAGTGATGAAACAGTGATAAAAATCCCCAAAGGATTCAAATAATTGGCACAAAGCCCAAATATGGCAATCCGTCATAATTATGATGATAAAAAATATGTTTCAGACAAATATGCGGTAAAATCATCAATCGGGATGGACCAAGTCACAATACCCAATAGTAAATTACCCCACGCTCATCATCAAGCATTTGTCTCACCTTAATATAGCACTAAGATGTGCAATCGGGGGTTTCAAACCCTCAGGACATCATTTACAATCATTATTTACCTCGAATCGGCTACAACTCTAGCTCGCGATGCCTTTTCCCCTCGAATCGACCTCCACGCGCGTCAAATCTACCTAAAATCAGAATGAATACATCACTATATGCTAAGGGAACAAATCCCAAGGGAAAACAATCGAAAATTATTGAAAATACTGAAATTAGCAAAATCCGAGACCCGGGCCAACTTCTAGAAACTCAAACATTTTCACGTCAATGGGTTCCTTATCCTCCCACGTGTTCATACATATCAAAAGTTCTCAAATACGACCTCAAATGGTCCTTCAAATACTAATTCAAAAAAATAGAAAAGCCCAAGCCCTAGTTTTTCCTTTTTAGCTTAAGTTCCATGAATTTGTAGGTTGATTTCACAATAAAATCATGTTTTCGGTTCAAAAATCTTACCTCCAAACGATTCTCCATGAATCCCTCTTTAATCTCCCTCAAAAAGCTCTCAAAATGATCAACTATAGAGGAAAAATGAACCAAAATCGCGGATGAAATAACTAAAAACATTCTGCCCAGCTCTGACCTTTCTTCATCACGATCGCGAAGAACAAATCCTCAAGACCCCAAAAATACTCTATGCGAATGTGATACATACACTGTGAACGCGATGCTTCAGTTCCCAGACCTACGCAAACGTGAGATACCTGATGCGAGCGCGAAGAGTAAATTCCACTGGTCCCCCATCCTTATACGCGATTGCAGAAGACCTCATGCGAACGCGAAGTACACGATCCCAACCTTCCGCGAACGCGAGGCCTCAAATGCGAATGTGAAGGCTAAACTCTAACCATCCCATATTCCTTCTATGCGATTGCGATATACCCCACGCGATCGCGAAGGCCTAATTATGTGCAACTGCTGAACACAATTTCTACAATTTTTGATCATTAAGAATGGTCCGATTGGCCATCCGAAACTCAACCGAGGCAACAGGGACCTCAACCAAAAGCACCAAAACATCCTAAAACCTTATTCAAACTTTCTCCAATCATCAAAATACCTCAAACAACATCAAATTACCCAAAACTCATCGAATTCAAGCCTAAGTTTTCTAAAAACATCTGAAATACGCTTTCGATCAAAAACGCAGCCAAACCACGTCCGAATGACATGAAATTTTGTACACACATCCCAAATGACATAAAGAATCTACAAAAGTCTCGGAATTCCATTGTGACTCCCAGATCAAAATCTCACCTATCAACCAAAATTGCCAAAATACTAACTTCGCCAATTAAAGCCTAATTCTTCACCGGACCTCTAAAACCAATTCCGATCACACTCCTAAGTTATAAATCACCTTTTGAAGTTAACCAAACCATCGTTTCTCACATCCAATCGCTCTAACGCATAAGTCAACATCTGGTGTCTCATTTCTTACCAACTTAAACCTTCTTAAAAGATATTAAGTGTCTCATTTCTTACCAAATCCATTTTGAATTCAAGCTAATCAACTCAATCACATAAAACACAGATAACAAAGCATAAAGAAGCAGAAATTGGAGAAACGGAGCGGTAACTCATGAGACGACTCGCCTGGTCATCACAATGCCCCCAACACCATTGCTAGAAATGTTTGCCTTGGATTCTCCATCGGTGTTAAGCTTAATTATGCCCATAGTTGGGGGTGCCATTTGACATACATGTGTGTACATGTATGTGTGGCTGTTTGTTTTTTTTTGTTTTTTTTATGTTTTGATTAGTAAGGTAATAAAAGTCAGCTGCCTGAGAGATCAGTTGTTGTGTCGAAGTGGGTGGTTTAGTTCTTTGATGATTTAATAGATAACGGTTCCTTTATTTCCAGATGTGCCAAACTATGTATGGAATAAGAGTGGTTTAGGGCAGGTTATAAGGCAGATCTTTAGCATTTTTATTAGGTAGTGAATGATTTGAATTGGTGGTAAAATGTGTGTGTTGCAATTCTGGAGGAGATGATTAATCCTCAATTGAGACCATATGGGGTTTGTGAGCCGGCATTGGAATAGGAAATGATTAATAGTTTCGATGGATTGAAGGCATAGTATACAACTATTTTATAGGTTAACCTTTATATGATATAGGTAAGAAGCGGTTATTAACTGTTGATGTGAGACTAGCAAAAGAAAGTGGATTGCTTCCGGAGGTAAAATTTACTTCCATAGCCAATTGTAATAATAGGGTGTTGTTGGTTCTTGTAAGGAATTGTATAGTGACTTCACAGTGAATTGGCCATTTGGAGTAATGCACCAAATAATTGTATCAAAGGCGTGAGGGTTTGTTAACCTAGGCATATAGGTTTTTTTAATTTGCGAAATAATGTTGTCCGTTAAACTCAAGGATAAAGAGGTTATATCAATTGTATTATTAGAGATATAGTGGGGCTAAGTGTGCGGTTTGTTTCTTGATAGTTTAGCGGTCCATGGACTAAATGTCGGAGAGTAGTATTAGGTCCTATCCAAAGGTCATTCCACATATTTATAAGAGTTCCTCTTGCAACATACCATACTAATCCTAGTTGGCAGAGATTCCATCCTGATAATATATTTTTCCATGTAGAGGAAGTCTGAGAGCCCAATTTTTTACGTACATAATTGTTGAGTAATATGGATGCCCATAGTGAATTAGGGTATTTGAATAGGTGCCAAGCTAGATTTCCTTATAGAGCATTATTTTTGGTCGTTAAGTTTTGAATACCTAGTCCCCCTTGGTTTTTAGGTATTTGGACTACTTGCCATTTTATTAAGTGAATTTTTTTATGCTCGGTAGTACCCCAGAAGAAGTTCCTTTGGCAGCGGTTCATTCTTTGGATGACTTGTGAAGGTAATTTAATATATTGCATTACATGGTTTGGTAATGCGTTCAACGTAGATTTTATTAAGGTAGTCCTCCCCGCCATTAAAAGAAATTTTGATTTCCACCCTGATAATTTAGCTTTGAAGTTATCTAGTATGTACTGAAATTCATATGCAGAAGGTTTCTTCACAAACAACGGGAATCCAAGGTACTTACCAAAGAGGATACTGTAACGACCTGGCCGGTCGTTTTGAGATTTTCACTTTGATCGCCAGTTCTCGGGCATGACTTGCCCCATGTAATATATTATGAAAGATGTAGATTGTTGGTTTTGGTTTTCAAAATAATCAAAATGAATTTGAAGGAATAGTCTCAGTTGAAGGCTGTGAATTTGAAAGGTTTGACTAAGAGTTGACCTATTTTTCTATGAGCTCGGATCACTATGATTTAGCTAGCTCTGTTAGGTGATTTATGAATTAGGAGCGCGATCGAAATGCATTTTGAAAGTCCGTGGAAGGATTTGGCTCGAATTGGCAAAGTTAGTATTTTGGCAAATTCCGGTCAATTGGTGAGATTTTTATTCGAGGGTCAGAATGGAATTCCGAGAGTTGATGTAGCTTCGTTATGTGACTTGGGATGTGTGTGTAAAATTTTAGGTCATTCGGAGATGATTAGGTTGGGTTTTTGATCGAATGCATGTTTCGGAAGTTTTAGAAAAACTTAGGCTTGAATTCGATGTGATTTGATGGTTTTGGTGTTGTTGGAGGTGGTTTGATGATTGGAACAAGTTTGAATGATGTTTTAGGATGTGTGTGGGTTTTTGGTTGAGGTCCCGGGGGCCTCGGGCGAGTTTCGAGGGGTCAATCGGACCATTTTTGGAGTTTGGAAGTTGTAGAAAAATATGCTCAGGTGTTGCAAAACTTTGTTCTCTGCGATCACGTATGATGTTATGCGATCACATAAGAGGTTTTAGGAGGCTGTCCGTTTGTGCTTTGCATTCGCGGTGGAAGGCATGCGATCTCATAGTTTGAGGAGACTGGTCTTCGCGAACGCGTAGAGAGTGCTGCGTTCGCATAGAGTTAATTGGACCTGGATATCCTGGATGGTTTGTTCATTGCGAACGCGGAGGTTGGTCCGCAATCGCATAGTGTCATGTGGTGATGTATCGCGTTCGCATGGTTATTGTTGCAGTCGCATAAGGTTAAATCTGAGAGTTTAATTTTTGTGCTTCGTGATTGCGAAGGTTTTCCCCCGATCGCATAGAAGGAATTTATGCCTGGGGCAGAATGTTTAAAATGTGGGTTTCGCGATTTTTGGTCTATTTCCACCATTGTTGATCATTTTGAGTGTGCTTTGGGAGAAATTGAAGAGGGATTCGAAGAGGATTGATTGGAGGTAAATTCTATGAACCAAAAACGCGATTTAATTGTGAAATTAACCTAGAAATTCAGGGAAATTTAGCTAGAAATGGAAGAACTAGGACTTGGAATTTTGAGATTTTTAAATGGGGATGAAGGGCCATTTGAGATCATATTTGAGAGTTTTTGATATGTATGAACTCGTGGAAGGATAAGGAACCCGTTGATGTAAAAATTTCTTAGTTTTGAGAAGTGGACCCGGGGCTCGGGTTTTGCTAATTTTTTGATTTCTGATATTTTTCGATTGTTTTCGCTTGGGATTTGTTGCCTTAGCATATTTTGACGTATTCATTCTGATTTTGGATAGATTTGACGCACGTGGAGGCCGATTGAGGGGCAAAGGCATCACGTGCTATAGATTTCGCCGGTTCGAGATGAGTAATGATTGTAAATAATATCCTAAAGCTATGAAACCCCGGATTGCACATCGTAGTGCTATACTAAGGTGAGGCACACGCTGGATGATGTGCGTGGGGTCTGTTACTATTGGGGATTGTGACTTGGTCCGTCCCGACTGATGATTTTACTGCATATTTGACTAAAACTTATTTGTTATCATCATGATTTGGGCTGATTGTCATATTTAGGATTCATGCCAATTATTTGAATCCCTTCGGGGATGGTTGTTGATATTTCCTCACTGTTTGATTTTATACTTGAACTCAGTCACATATTTTCCACTATTTTCATAACTCATCCAAGTTTATTTTGCTTTAACACTTGCAATGATATTTCCAACACTGTTCTTGGGCTGAACAACATGTTTTACTGTTTCGCGAGGGGCTTATGTGATTATTGACTGAGTAAGGCCGAGGGCCTGTGTTGTGAGGATACTTTTGGATCGGGCTGCACGCCGCAACAGAGTTGTACTAATACTGATATGAGGCCGAGGGCCTATACCTGATGCCACGAGATGGCTTGATTTTTTGCTTGGGACGTAAGGGGCCCCTCCCGGAGTCTGCACACCCCCAATGAGCGTCGTCGACATTAAATGGATCTGGCTGGATGCCGCAACGATACTAGTACTATTCTATGTGTTTACTTTATTTCATTTTTCTGCCATTATCTATTGTATGGGCTCCTTAATGCAATATCTACCAGATTGCTTGGCATTATCTAATAGTTTAGTGTTGTGCCCGAGGGGCAGAATTCTGTACCTATCTGTACAATTTCTTTGCATTCATTTGCGTAACCGCTAAAAATGTTATTTCCAAAAATATTTAAATGGAGCTAAAATGGTTTTCTAAAGTTTTCACAGTTTCACTGCTTTTCTAAAGAGGGTTTTACACGGTCTATTAAACATGATGATTTGCTTTACGTGATTTCTTATCGCTCGGTTATTATTTACCTTTATTACTCACTGAGTTGGTGTACTCACTTTACTCCCTGCACCTCGTGTGCAGATGCAGGTATTTGTTCACCCGGTAGCGGGTTTGAGTTGATTGGAGGCTAAGTTATCGGAGTTAAGCGAGGTGACCGCCAGCGTTCACGGCACCACATTTCTTCCTTTTGATTATAAATCCTATTTTGTATATTTCAGGCCTTGTAGCTGTATTTAGACTCTTATAGACGCTCGTGATTTGTGACACCCCGGTTTGTGCTGTGTTGGGTTGTACTTCAGCTAAATAATGTTATTAAATCATATTTAGACCGCTTATTCATGTTTAACTATTTTTGAAAAGGCAATATGGGTTAGTTGGCTGGCCTTGTCTCCTCGAGAGGCGCCATCATGACCAGTGAGGCGTTTGGGTCGTGATAAATTGGTATCAGAGCCTAGATTGCATAGGTCTCACGAGTCATGAGCAGGTTTAGTAGAGTCTCGTGCATCGGTACGGAGACGTATGTGTTTATCCTCGAGAGGCTGCAGAACCTTTAGGAAAAACTTTGCATCCTTGAATTCCTATTGTGCGTCCTTGATTTAGCTTGAAAAGTAACTTTTGAAATTAATTCCACGCGTTTGCATGCGCGTATGAGCGCTTAGTATCAGATGTGCCTTGATGGATTATGATTCCCTGATCGAGGTGCGAGAGGTGATCTTTCTGAGTTGATGTTGGGCCAGTCTGAAGGACTTGAGGCTGGGTCTTTGCATATGGCTTGAGCACCAAGGTGCTGATTATGTGAGCAAGTGTTTGAAACTGATATGTTTGGTAGTGTCCCTATTAGTGGAAATGTCGACCGCATGGCTATGTGATGAGTATGATGTGACTGCGAGATGTATCTATTTGACTTGGAAGTGACGAGGAAGGTCTGTTGGATGATAGATGAACTATTAAGTGTTTGATTTCCTTTGTGATGGGATATATAGCTTCGAGTTTTGGGCGCGTGAAGAATCTTTTCGTGTCTCCTAGTTGTGGGTGAAGTAAATTTTATGTTGCGGTATGATTTCAGACCCAGGAAGACTAAGTGGATGTGTAATGTGCATGACGGTGGAAGGTATACAGAAATGTAATATTGAGGCGAAACAGGCAGATTACCTCCTGTGGAGTGTTCTGAAGTGGTGTGATCCTTATGTTTATGTTAGAAGGCCTCATGTGTAAGTGAAAAGTAAGTGTTGAAATTTGAAATTTCGGGTCGCTTAAGAGAGCGGGCTTAACTGTTGCGGGGATGAATGCGAGAATTGCAGAAGATTTACAGTATTAGATGATCTGTGTTTTTACAAACTTATAAGTGATTTGACTTTAATCTCACTATGGTATTGTGGAATTAATAGAGTAAAACTGTTATGAGTTATTGAGGGTATCTTGATCTATGGCTTCGAGCCAAGTGGGGGAGTCTGCTGTGAGCAGTTGATTGCACAGTTAGGTGCTATGTTGGTTCAAGTTTGGGGCGTACGAGTGAATTAGCTATGGCTAGAGTAAAGGAAAATTTTATCAAAGGTTATATTATGCTTCATAGGGTATTAGAATTACGAAATGTCTAGAGTTGTTATTGGTAAAGAATGCTCGGTGCATAGAGCCAGAAAATGCTTGGTTGTATTGGGATGAGGATTTCATTCTGCAGTGTCGGAGTGCTAATGAGGCACGAGTGGTTCTATTCGTTGGGCCAAGTAAATTGCAGTTTGAATAAGAGTGAATGAATTGCGAGAATGGTTCTAATGTGTCCAAGAGTATGCATACATTAGTTGAGTATTCTAATGTTACACATGCAGTTAGAAACTGTGTTTTCATTGGAAGAGGTCAAGACTTTCGGTATTCCTATGTTAATTGTGGGATTATATGTATCAGTATTAGGAAAGTAAGGGTAACGAATTTAGATTCGCAGGAAGTTTTGCAGAGTAAAGTATTTCTGGAATGTGGTGTTTCGACGAATATTTAAGGGAGTATTTAGCGGTTTATGGGTTTCAGCAGTGTGGTTTTATGCTTGGGTCTCGTGTAGTAAGCTTGGGTTGAGGAATTTTGGTGCTACAACAAGGGGGTATCTCAAGTTGAAGATTGAAAAAAAGGAAATTTAGATGGATGGAGTAGCTTGATAGTAGACCGGATAAGCATGGTATGAATATGATTAATTCTTTGTGTGAGTGTTCGCGGTAATGAGTTCGTACATGTATTTTGCAGCAATGCTGTTAGGTTTCGACGGCTTGCTTAGCTTGGTCTAGTTAGAAGGATGCAATCCTAGCAGATTAGTTTGTGCAAATGGAATTGGGAGACTTCTTGTTAGGTTTACCGTCGTTTGGAGATGTATATTTTCTATAGGTATAGGAGCATGGGGTGTATAGTAATTTTTCTTCTAGATGGGACCAATGGAAAGTTCCTGACTAGTTGAGTGCGTAGATATCTGCGGCTCGGAAGGGAGATAAAGCTTTCATGTTATCCTCAGATAGTATAGTATATGCGGCATGTTGTGGAGGACCGAGACTTGCGTGTGTTAGGTTTCAGTTCAGTTCTGAAAGGGAGATCATAAAACTCTTAGGCAGCGGGTAGACTCAGATGATTAAGGAAAAGGTACTGATAATTGGAGATGATTTGATGAGAGTATATGTCTCAGAAAAAAGGGCAATGTGATTAAGTTGATGGAACTTCGGTAGTATTGTGGCACCTTCTTGTTAGATCGACTGGTGATATTCGAGTTGGCTTGATGGCACAGGGAAATTTTAGAGTATCTATCATGGAATGATGGGGTATTTAAGGTGTGGTATGCTTTCGGACGGCAAAATTGGGATCAGGTACGATTATTTGTCTGCTGTATGGAGTTGGAGACTGGGAGTTCTCATGTTTAGGCTATGTTGTGGTTGTAGATCGCGTGTAACGACACTGTTTAGTGACTGCCGAGTTTGGAGGCTCGGTGGATTTTTTCCTTGCTTGGAATGTTAGATTTTTGGATATGATGTTGGGGATTTAGACTGATCACCTCAGCATCAGAATATTCTAGAGTATTGCACTATGGGCTGTGCCAGAATGCCATAGATTGAGTGGCAAGGTGTGTCGGAGTATGTTCTAGTAGAGTGGCTTATGTTTCGAAGAACCAGCGGTCGGCTGGGAAGGATTTCCTTTCTTATTTGGGTTCTTGTGATGGGTGTCAGTGCTGAGGCTCCTCATATTGATTCAGTTTCGGTTGTGAGGGACTTTTTAGATGTATTTCTTGTTGCCGGGCGTACCACCGAGCGAAGTTATCGATTTCGGTATTGATTTGTTGCCGAGCACTATATCGTATGGCTCTGACAGGAGTTATAGTAGTGGAAGGAACAACTTCGGGATGTTTCCTTAATAAAGAGTTTGTTGGTAGACCAATGTGGATGCGTGTTCTAGTTTGAGTCGACTCGGTTGGCTCTGAATTTTATTGTTGAGGGATAGGTTGATCTGATCATTGTTGAGCTTATTAGTGATCTGGGGAGATCTATGAGTTGCTTTTCTGTGTTGCGAGACATTATGATTTGTTGGTTATGGGCACATATGGTGTGGTTCATTTGGGGTCTCATAGTGGAAGTCGAGCAAGAAGAATAATTTGGTGTTGCTCGATGAATGGCATATTTGTTATGTTCTATCGGGTTTGCGTGTTATATTTTACTTGTTTCACTGTGGGTGTAATGATGTGTGTCGGTTCCTGATATCAGATTTTGTGTGGTTGTCAATTTTGAGCATGGTGACTTGAGGTGTCTCATGTGGAGCAGTGTCTGGATAGGATCACGCATGGCAGCGAAGATATGACCTTGTGGGTTAGATTCGTGCGTTCTATTCCATGATGTGAGACGAGTTCTCAGCCTTGCGTTGTGGTGGTACTAGCGATCTTGAGGTACAGCTCTTTCATTTGAGTCATTTTCATGAATTGAGAATGTTCGGACCATTGCTTATTGGTGCGCGTATTATGCTTGTTGTGGCTTAGGCAGCTATTGATGTGTCATGTCACCAGAGTGGTCTGTTGGAATAGAGAAGATCATTGGGGTCATTAATGAATACGAATGGATTCGACTCAGCATGTTGGAAAGTTAATAGCGAGGTTCGGCTCGAAAATTTGCTATAGTAATTGTCGGAGGAGAAGTGGCTCCAAGAATGGGTTATTTGAGAAATGGTCATGGTTTATTGCATGTTTCATTTATCGTTGGTAGTATATGAAAGTGTGGGAATGAGACCTTAGCTGATAAGAGGTTTCTATCGGTATTTGGTTGTTGTGAGTTGCTGCTGTGAATGGAAGTTATAACTACATGTGTTTAAGTTATGTGGTATATCATATAATTGTACTTGAGGTTGACGGTATGGGATATTAAAGCTGGTTCGAGCCTATTAAGAGTATAGATGTGAGATTTTGATCTTGTGGATGATTTCGGTGGTGGAAATGTGGTTCTATGATTCATGGGCTAGATTGGGTTGTGTAATTTCAGTTTCTATGTGTTATCGGACCTATATGAGATAGGGTGATGTGGGATAACCCCCTGGTATATGCTTGGTAATGTTGTTCAGCTATTGGTTGGCTTGTAGAACAATACTAGGAACGTTCGAGGACGAACGTGTATTTAAGTGGGGGAGGATGTAAAGATCTGACCGGTCATTTTAAGATTTTTCACATTGATTGCTAGTTCTCGGGCATGAATTGCCCCGTTTAATGTATTATGACTGATGTAGATCGTTGGTTTTAGTTTTTAGAAAAATCGGAATGAATTTGAAAGAACTGTCTTAGTTGAAGGCTTCGAATTTGAAAGGATTGACTAAGAGTTGATTTATTTGTATATGAGCTCGGATCAGAATTTTTATGATTTGGCTAGCTCTGTTAGGTGATTTATGACTTAGGAGCGCGATCAGAATGCATTTTGGAAGTCTGTGGAAGGATTTGGCTTGAATTGGTAAAGTTAGTATTTTGGCGAATTCCGGTCGATAGGTGAGATTTTGTTCCGAGGTTCGGAATGGAATTTTGTGAGTTGCTGTAGTTTCGTTATGTGATTTTGGATGCGTGTGTAAATTTTTAGGTCATTCAGAGATGATTTGGTTGGGTTTTTGATCGAATGCGTGTTTCGGAAGTTTTAGAAAAACTTAGGCTTGAATTCGATGTAATTTGATGATTTTGGTGTTGTTGGACCTGTTTTGATGACTGGAACAAGTTTGAATGATGTTTTAGGATGTGTTTTGGTTTTTGGTTTAGGTCCCGGGGGCCTCGGGTGAGTTTCGAGGGGTCAATCAGACCATTTTTGGAGTTTGGAAGTTGTAGAAAAATATGCTCAGGTGTTGCAGAACTTTGTTCTCTGCGATTGCGTAGGATGTTATGCGATCACATAAGAGGTTTTAGGAGGCTGTCCGTTTGTGCTTTGCGTTTGCAGTGGAAGGCATGCGATCGCATAGTTTGGGGAGACTGGTCTTCGCGAACACGTAGAGAGTGTTGCGTTCACATAGAGTTAATTGGATCTGGGAATCCATGATGGTTTGTTCATTGCGAACGCGGGGTTGGTCCGCGATCTCATAGTGTCATGTGGTGATTTATCGCGTTCGCATGGTTATTGCTACGTTTGCATAAGGTTAAATTTGAGAGTTTAATTTTTGTGCTTCGCGATCGCGAATGTTTTCCCGTGATCGCATAGAAGGAATTTATGATTGGCACAGAATGTTTAAAATATGGGTTTCGCGATTTTTGGTCTATTTCCTCCATTGTTGCACATTTTGAAGCTCTTTGGGAGAAATTGAAGAGGGATTCGAAGAGGATTGATTGGAGGTAAGTTCTATGAACCAAAAACGTGATTTAATTCTGAAATTAACCTAGAAAGTCCTGGAAATTTAACTAGAAATGGAAGAACTAGGGCTTGGGATTTTGAGATTTTTAAATGGGGATTTGTATGGCCATTTGAGGTCGAATTTGAGAGTTTTTGATATGTATGAACTCGTGGAAGGATAAGGAACCCGTTGATATGAAAATTTTTGAGTTTCGAGAAGTGGGCCCGGGGCTCGAGTTTTGCTAATTTCGGAATTTTTGATATTTTTCGATTGTTTTTGCTTGGGCTTTGTTCCCTTAGCATATTGTGACGTATTCGTTCGGATTTTGGATAGATTCGATGCATGTGGAGGCTGATTGAGGGGCAAAGGCATCGTGAGCTAGAGATTTCACCGGTTTGAGGTGAGTAATGATTGCAAATGATATCTTGAGGGTTTGAAACCCCGAATTGCACATTGCAGTGCTATACTGAGGTGAGACACACGTTGGATGATGAGCGTGGGTCCGTTACTATTGGGGATTGTGACTTGGTCTGTCCCGACTGATGATTTTACTGGATATTTGACTGAAACTTATTTGTTATCATCATGATTTGTGCTGATTGCCATATTTGGGATTCATGCCAATTATTTGTGCCCCTTCGGGGATGGTTGTTGATATTTCCTCACTGTTTGATTCTATACTTGAACTCAATCATATATTTTCCACTGTTTTCAAAACTCAGCCAAGTTTATTTTGCTTTAACACTTGAAATGATATTACCAACACTAGTCTTGGGCTGAGCAGCATATTTTACTGTTGCCTGAGGGGCTTATGTGATTTTTGACACAATAAGGCCGAGGGCATGTGTTGTGAGGATACTTTTGGATCGGGCTACACGCCACAACAGAGTTATACTGATACTGATATGAGATCGAGGACCTAGACTTGATGCCACAAGATGTATTGATTTTGCACTTGGGCTGTAAGGGGCCCCTCCCGGAGTCTGCACACCCCCAGTGAGCGCCGTCGACGTTAATGGATCGGGTTTCATGCCGCAGCAGTACATGCATTGGGCTGCACGCCACAGCGATACTAGTACTGTTCTATGTGTTTACTTTATTGTATTTGTCTTCCATTATCTGTTGTCTAGGCTCCTTCATGCAATATCTATCGGATTGCCTGCATTATCTGACAATTGAGTGTTGTGCACGAGGGGAGGATTTCTTTACCTATCTATACTATTGATTTGCATTCATTTGCATAATCGCTGATAAAGTTATTTCCAAAAGAGGTTTAAACTGAGCTAAAATGGTTTTCTAAAGATTTCACAGCTTTACTGCTTTTCTAAAGAGGGTTTTACACGGCTCTATTCAACATGATGATTTGTTTTACATGATTTCTTACCGCTTGGTTATTATTTACCTTTATTACTCACTGAGTTGGAGTACTCACTTTACTCCCTGCACCTCGTGTGCAGATGCAGGTGTTTGTTCACCCGGTAGCGGGTTTGAATTGACTGGAGGCTATTTTATCGGACTTGAGCGAGATGACTACCAGCGTTCGCGGCACCGCATTTCTTCCTTTTGATTATAAATCCTATTTTGTATATTTCAGGCCTTGTAGTTGTATTTAGACTCTTATAGATGCTCGTGACTTGTGACACCCCGGTTTGGGCCGTGTTGGGTTGTACTTCCGCTAAATAATGTTATTAAATCATATTTAGACTGCTTATTCATGTTTAATTATTTTTGAAAAAGTGATATGGGTTTGTTTGCTGGCCTTGTCTCCACGAGAGGCATCATCACGACCAGTACGGGGTTTGGGCCGTGACATATACCCTCCCTCATTTTAAAATATGATAGGATAAATTTTTTGTCTGATTGAGAAGTGTTCTTAGAAAAAAATATTTTTGATTTTTCAACATTTATACTTTGCCCAGATTTTTGAGCGAAATTTGGCAGAGTATCAATAATGGTGTGCACAATTGATGTAGTTATTTTAGATGTTAAGGTGATATCATCTGCAAAAAGTAGTTGAGATATTTGGGGTCCCTTGTGGGATAGCTTGATAGCTTTCCATTGTTGATAATCCATTAATTGGTGTATTTATCTCGATAGTCGTCTAGACATAAGACGAAGATGTAAGGGGATAATGGGTCACCTTGCCTGTGCCCCTTGTTGGATAGAAAAAAGGTGAAGGGTGCCCATTTATAAGGATTGAAATAGAAGTAGTTGTAATACAAGACATAATAATAGAGATGAGTTTATGAGGGAAATTAAAGAAATGTAAAGTTTCGTTGATAAATCCCCATTCCATTTTATCAGATGTTTTTTCAAGGTCTAGTTTGATTAGAAAATTTGCGATTTTACCCTTCTTTTGTCTAAAATATTGAAGGATTTCTTGAATGATGATGGCGTTATCTGCTGCTCTTCGCCCCTATAGGAAAGCAGATTTTTCTGGACTAATTATTTTAGTGATTAAAGGCTTTATACGAAGTACAATTAGCTTAGTTATAATTTCGTAGATAGTGTTGCAGAGTCCAATTGGTCGATATTAGGTGATCATTGAAGGTTTTGTCAATTTGGGAATTAGGTAAAGATAGGTTTCATTAACCTGAATTGGTATTTTTCCATAATTAAACACATCATTACAAAAGTTTACTACTGATTGAGAGATTTGAGGGCAATATGTTTGGTAAAAATAGGGATGTAGCTCGTCTGGCCCCGGTGCTTTGAGTGGTTGGAAAGAATGGATCATTTGATATATTTCTTTTATGGTTAAAGGTATTGACAAGTGTGACTGGTTGATATTAGTAAGAGTATTGCTATCATGTTTTGGTAGTTTTATAGCAGATTTAATGTGAGTAGTGGTGAATAAAGAGTTTTAGTAATTAATTATTAAGAAGTTTACCAACAATTGTTCCGTAATCCAATTTCCACCGAAGTCGTTGGGAGCAATGATCCTATTCGATCTCCTACATTGAATTGTAGTCAAGTGAAATAATTTAATATTGGCATCTCCTTGTTTTAGCCAATTTATTCTTTATTTTAGATGCCAAAAATCCTCCTCTAGTCTTAGTAAGTGTTAAATTCTGTTATAAGATCTTGTTCTAGTATTTGAAGGAAATGGCTAGTAGGGTAGAAGGAGAGGATTGTATCCCACTTAGATGTGCTAGGATGTTTTTGTTTTTCAAAGAGATTCCCAAAAGTATGTTGAGTCTAATGTTGAACCTCTTCAGTGAAATCTTCTATAATAGTTAATCGAGGTTTATTAGGAGTCCAATTATTAGTAGTAAGTGAAGGGAATGATGGGTGTGACGTTCAAATTGTTTCAAATCGGAATATTTTTTACGACTGAATTTATGCTTTAAATTGAGTAGTAAAGGGTAGTGGTCCGAATGAGTTCTAGGAAGGTGTTGTACGTTGGCTTCAGGAAATAATGTGATCCAATCATAGTTACCAACAAATATGTCTAAAAGTTCTAGAATTCTATTAGCTAGACTACGCCTATTTGTCCAGGTATATCTACTTCCTCTAAAGCCTAAACACAGTAGATTACAATAATCAATGCAATGAATGGAACTATCACATCTTGAATTATTTATGGGATTTCCTCCATATTTTTCATTTGCACGTGTTATTTTATAAAAATCCCCTATTAACCCAGGAATATTAATATTATCATGCAATGTCTTCAAATGATTCCATAGACAATTATGTGCATGCCTATCATTTGTTTCATATATAACTGAAAACAACCAATTATTAGGGTTTGGTGGTACCTGGATAATAGAGTGTATTGCTTTTGTGATCACTTTTATTTGGTCGAGTATAAGCAAGTCGCCATGCCACAGCAGGGCTATGCCCCCTGAATGTCCTTAAGCCGGTGCCTTTGCTAAGTTAGTAAAACCCAATTCTTTCTTCAGGTAAACATGATCTTGGATATTGGTCTCCAGAAGTATCACTAGAGCAGGTTGTTGGTAATTGAGTAACGACCGAAAATTTTGCTTAAATTCTTGGGACTGAGCTTCTTGATAATTCCAAATTATAAATTGCATTTGATTACTGTGGGTTGTTGATGTTGGTGAAATCTATTATGGCTCCACTTGGGTCATTGTTGTTCCCCTCATTGAGGGTGTCAAAACTAAACCGTATTTTCCCACCTCAGGGTTGTTTGTAGGGCGTAGATTTAGTGACCAACTTTGAATCTCCTTGGGGCACATGATGATCACTTTTCTTGTACAGTGTTCTTTTACGTCATAATATTTGTTGTTGTTGAGGAAGCACAGGATTGGTCGTGTTTCCCTGATATCCGCCATTGTCACTGCCATATCGAGTTTTTCTATTTCGTCGAGTCCGTTGGGAGTTGCTTTCTGAGTATGAACTGGAGTGGGGTGGTATGGTATTGCATGTGCATGCAAGGGAGATGGTATGTAAAGAACTGTCATTTGTTGTATCCATGGGACCAGTGAGTGTGATGGAATCTAGGGTGGGTAGAATGGGAGATCCATCGAAGATGTTTGGTTGTAATACAATGGTGGTAGTAGTGTGTGTTTTGAATATGTTGCATTGATAAGGGTGGATGCATGTCCCATAGATACTGGTTGTATAGTTCCACCCCCATCCTTATGCCTTCCAATACTATTTGTGCAATGTCTCCCGGGTTTTGTAACATCAGTATAGCCTCCTGCCCTTCCACTCCCACCATGAAGGTTAGTGCATGGTCTTGTAGACTCATCTCCAACAAAGATTGAGGGTACGTTTGTGTTGGAGGATACTAGGTGATGTAGAGTGGTAGTATGTTATATGGTGGATTGTTCCAAGGGTGGTTGATTTGGTAATTCCTAGTTATGGGGTGGTGGAGAAGTGGTGTGTTGGAGTATGATAGGGTTATTCTGTGTTGATGGTTTAGGCTTAGACGATTCATGCTGGGTTTTGTTAATTGTAACAGGTTGTTTACATGTAGTAGTGGGGTTAAAATTGGAAGGTTGAATTAATGAAGTGGTTTCAGGCGTGGAGTGAATTGGAGTGGCTAGTTCTTGCAATTGTTTTGATGTAGTAATTGATGACTGAAGACTGGTAGGGATAAGAGGTTCATGTATCATGTGTGATAGGGGTTGGGCTAAGTGAGGAGTGTGTATATGAGGAATAAGCTGTAATGATGGCTTTGGGCTTGGGGTAGCAGAAGACTTAGGGCCATCATGAGGTGGGTTAATTGTTGCCTTGGGAATTTGGTTTAGGGCTTGGTTTGACACATCATGAGCTGGGTTAATTGTTGCCTTGGGAATTTGGTTTCGGGCTTCGTCTGACTGTGTTGCTGAGTTGACCTCTATGTCTGTGGTGTAAGACACATGGCATGGGGTGGCAAGTAATTGTTTGGACGTGGAAGAATGTGTTTTTGATTGGTGTCCAATATATTAAGTAGGCGCGGATCATATATTTTTTTGGGCTGAGGATTGTGGCAGCTGGATTAGTATTATTTGGTTTGGGCTTTGGATAGGGTAACATTGGCCCAGGGATAGCCGTAGGGGAGTCCAACATGGTAAGATCTGAATTTTCCGCTGTATTTTCTTCAGTGAGAGCTTGTATTTCATGAGTAAAAATTTGTTTTTTGGTGGTGGGGGGTATTCATGGGTTTGTCCTTAGTAAGGGTGTTAGGGGAGGGGAGTGATTCGTGAAAAAACGTACCTGTAGGGCCCATGCTAGTTGATTGTTGTGGCCCAGTCATCTTGACAGCATGAACTTGATGGATTTGTTGTAGTTGTACATGTGAGTTGAGTGGATGAATTCCATTTCCTTTAGACGGGCTAGTGTTCTTACCTCGAATTGGGAATGAGACAGTTTTTCATTCTTTGGTATTAGATGCATGTGAAGTTGAGGGTGTGCTTGCGTGGGTTGTATTTTTCTTTTGTGTATTACTTTCCTAGGGAATAATATTGGTAGTGAGCGTAGTTGGTGACTGAGTCGTAGGGTTGTGTGCTTGTGTACATAGGTTTTTGTTATGGCCTAATCTGCCACAAAGTGTACACATCATGGAGAGTCCTTCATATAGTATTTGTTGCGGATGATTGCCAATGAACACATGAGATTTTACTGGGCATTCAAGCATAACTTATATACATATACTCTAGTTGTCGCTGATGTGCATGTATCAATTTTTAGTAACGTTTCAATCCTTGAACCAACTCATTATAAGATTTCAAAATCGTAGAATTCAGTTGGCAGTTCTGGTAGGTGTATCCAAATGGCGGAATAGGTGAGTTGTGCATTGGAAGCTATGAACTTAGGCTCCTATTTACGGACTGATAAGAGGTGGTTAAAGATGGACCAAGGTCAACCATGTAAGGTTTTATTCATGTTCTCTTCCTGATGAGATTTAATTAGGAATAAATCACAACCTAGATCTATGGAGGATACGTCTTCAGTAGGTTGCCATAAGGAAACGAGTTTGTTTTTACGCGTTTGGTGTCCATTTTCACGTCCAAACAGTTTTAAAATTACTGAGGATTTCCTGGGCGAGTAGAGGCAAAATTTGTCAGCGGATGTGAGTGGCATAAAGCATTCATGGTGGTGGTCTTTTTTTATTTCATCGGATAAATCTAAAGATGTTGTTGGTTTGGTTGTAGTGCTGCATGATTGTAATATATGTTGTTGGTTAAGGAGAGTTTCTTTGAAGGATGTTTTGGTATCATAGGAGGTATGCATTGAAGAATCAATAAGCATGCTGCTTAGGTTTGGTGGTTCCAGTGGGGTGTTGGTTCCATGTTGAAGTTCTTTTGTATAAGAGATGAAGTTGTGTTTACAGAGAAGGAGGAGTTTCTCTTACTAACCCATCTTTTTATTTTCCTGGTTCTCCCATTAAATTTAGATTTAGAATTGAACTACCTAAAATTATAATTTTTTAGGGTTTTTGGTTTGAACTACATTAGATTTAGAATTAAGGTATAAATTATGAACCTAATGTATAAATTATGAACGATTTTAAATTATGAACTTATGGTTCTTAATAGAATTCAAATTAATGATAGAACTAAATTAAATTATGAACTTTGAGTTAGTTTAATTGAATTAGTCTAATTGAATGGCTTAACTACTTCATTGTATAGCGAGTCTAATTATATGATTAATGAAAGAAATTTAGGGTTTATTATTTTAGGAGATAATATTGTTCTATTAGTGTTTATTGCTTTTAGGAAATTAGGCTTAACTAATTATGCTAGACTAGTTGAGTGTGCTAAAAAATAATAATTTATTATGTAACTTAATTCTATAAATTAATTTGAACTATGATTTATATAATTTATTTGTTCATTATGTAGATGAAGTATTGTAGTTAGATGTATAATAGGAATTATCTTAATCGTCGATTTTTTGAGGGAGGAATTTATAGAAAGGCTTAAGGAATTTATTAGGCATGCAATGTCATTTGAATCGTTTCGGATTGGAGGGATGATTAGGTGTCCTTGTACGAAGTACAAGTGTTTGCATTTTTTTTGGTCCGGAGGATGTTACGAGCCATATTTATAGAAAGGGATGTACGAAATTATTTTGTGTGGACTAGTCATGGAGAGGTTGATGGTAGTGATGGTGTATTTTATAACGTAGTTGTTGGTGAAAGTAGTAGGTTGGTGAAGAATAGAGTTCAACATCCTAGATACCATGAAATGGTTGCGGATGCTTTAGAGATGCACTTTGATTTTGAAACCAATGAAAGTGTTGAACAATCTCCTAACGAAGAGGCAAAATATTTTTATGAATAGCTAGAGGCCGCTAGTCGTCCACTAAGACAAGGGAGTATGCACTCTCACTTGTCTGTTGCGGTTATATTATTAAGTATCAAATCCGATACCAATTTTTCTCAAACGGAAATGGATTCTTTCATTCGCCTTATGCGTGAACCAGTTGACCCATCATTCAACATACCTGAAGATTTCTATAAGGCTAAAAGATTGGTTTCTAAGTTAGGACTCTCGTCCCTAAGAATCGATTGTTGTGAAGATGGTTGCATGTTGTATTATAAGGGTGACGCAGATTTAGAAAGCTGTATATTTTGTAAAAACTTCGTTTTAAGCGAGTTTCCAGTGGGAAGAAGGTTGTTGTGAAGTAGATGCATTACTTACCACTTATTGCTACATTAAAGAGCTTGTGCGCATCGATGAGTTCCGCTGCTCATATGATATGGCACTATTGAATAATAAGGGTGCCCGATGTTATGTGTCACCCTTCAGATGAGGAAGCTTGGAAGTATTTTGATAGGATGTATCTGGATTATGCTAGTGAACCGAGGAATGTTTGGATAGGTTTGTGTGTTGATAGTTTCACGCCATTTTCTATTTTTACAACGCCATATTCATGCTGGTCGGTTTTTATTACACCGTATAATCTTCTGCGTGAAATGTGTGTGACTAGTCCATATTTATTTTTTAAAATTGTGTTATTCCCGGTCCCTGCAATTCAAAGAGTTTAATTGATGTATATTTGCAACCTCTGATTTATGAGCTTAAACAATTGTGGTATGATGGAGTTACGACATATAATATATCAACTAAGCAAAAATTTCAGCTTGCGTGCTAACTTAATGTGGACCATTAATGATTTTCCTGCGTATGGAATATTGTCTGGGTGGATGACTGCCAGAATGTTACCATGTCCTTAGTTCATGGGAAATGATAAAGGGTTCCCTTTAAGACATGGCCAAAAGCAATATTGTTTGATTGTCATCGTCAGTTCTTGCAGTTGATCATGAGTTCCGAAGGATGAAGAACGCATTCAAAAAGAATACAGTTGAACATGATTTTCCACCTCCAATTTATTCTGGTGAGAAAATTTGGGAGAGGGTTCAGAACTTCACTAAAGTTACCGAGGACTCACCTTCTAGATTTCCTGGATATGGTGTTACTCATAACTGGATAAAACAGAGCATAGTTTGGAAGATGCCATAATTGAAGGATAATCTTGTCCCACACAATCTTGATATCATGCATGTTGAGAAGAACTATTTTGACAATTTATTCAACACAATGATGGATGATAAGAATAAGATAAAAGATAATCCGAAGGCTAGACTAGACATACAAGAATATTGTAGGCGACCTGAATTGCATTTGCAGTCTGGGAACAATGGTAAGGTGTTCAAGCCCAAGGCTAGCTACACATTCATTTTTGAAAAAAATCATAGATTTTTGAGTGGGTTACAAACATAAAGATGCCCGGGGGCTATGCATTGAACTTGGGAAAACGTGCTGATATGGTTTAGGGAAAGCTGACTCATATGAAAAGTCATAACTGTCATATCTTCATGGGAACCTTAATCCCTATCGCAATTTATGGTTTACCTTAAAATATATAGAAACCCATCACATAAATAAGTATGTTTTTCAAAGACTTATGTTCTACCGCATTAAGGGAAGAAAACCAATTTCAAGTGAATCAAAACATTCCTGTAATTAGTAACAAGATGGAAAGGATTTTTACATGTGTTTTCTTTGAAGTGGTGGAACACCTTCCAATTCAGCTTGTACACGAGGCGCGACTTGGAGACCTAGTTCAATGCAGGTGAATGTATCCATTCGAGAGGTAATGATCAAACAATGATTTATTCTTGTAATTTTCTTTAACATTATTGTCTAATATGATAATGTATAGGGCCATCGGCAAGTGTAAATGATTTGTTAAACATGCGAATATGATTGAAGGATCCATATGCGAAATCTATCTTGTAAATGAAACTGCCCATTTTTTGTTTTGCTACTTTGACAGTCATGTGCCATGTGCAAGAAATAGGCCCAATCGGCACAATATCGTAATTGATATTGATCCATTATATCCACCAATATCGATATTCAATCAACGAAGCCGAGATTTTAAAGATCGTACAAAAAGTGGCCTGAGTAGTATGGAGTATAAATCAGCTTCAAATCATGTATTTCTATATTGTCCGGAAGTCCAACCCTTTCTTAAGTAAGTATTTACATAAAATTAATTACATGGACTACTATTTAATTGGGTTGATGCAACTAACAAATAACTTTTAATGTGTTGCTCAGTGACTTCGTGAGTCAATTTGTCTATGGTGTTGTATATTCTACATTTGAGGCATGGTTTAAAGAGTGCGTAAGTGCCTCTTACATACTTTCTCACATGTGAATATATACATAATTATGAATATACTTCCTCACTTGTGATTTATTTAACACTATATGTAGGTCAATAATCCAAACAATGGTATTAATCAATTTTTGAAAGACATATATTAGGGACCTGCAGCGACGGTTATGGTTATGTGTAAGTATTGTGTAAATGGTTACAAATTTCACACTGAGAAATGCTCCAAGTATAGAAAATTCAATAACAGTGGGGTGTGTGTCAAAGGTGGTGAAGGCAACCAGGATAGGAAAAATGATTATTATGGTGTGATCAAAGAGATTCTAGAATTGTCATATTCAGGTTGGCCAAATAAGAAGATCATTCTTTTCCGATGCAAGTGGTTTGACCCAACACCCAGAAGAGGTAAAAATGTACACTCACAGTAAAACATAATTGAGATTATTAAAAAGATGGAGTATGATCGCTTCGATCCTTTTATAATTATACAGAAAATTAGGAAAGTGTACTATGTTCCATATCTACCGCGGAGGGATAAGGCTGATTGGTTTGTTGTAATCAAAACAATGCCTGTTGGTAGGGTGGAAGTTGAGAATGTGTTAGATGTTGCTTACCAAAACGATACCTCATACATTAACAAAATAATGGATGACCAGTTAGAGAATGACATGGAGCATCCACAACGCATATTAGAAGAAGTTGATATGGAGGAAATAACAATCATAGAAAATGAGGATGAAGAATCACTTAATGAAAACGAAATAAGTGAAGAGGAAGGATTTTCATATGAGGAAGGATACGTCAACGAAGACGTCTAGCATGTTAGTTTTTTCATGCGCTCTCAACTTATATAGATTTATATTCTCAATTCTAATTTTTTTTTTCATTTATGCCAATGACCGGTTGTCACGACCCAAATCGGAGGGCCATGATAGGCACCCAGTACTTTACTCAATCGAGTACCAACGTAACGTATCTTTCTTATCATACCATCATCGGTAAATGGGTCGGAAGGGTCATCATTATATAACTAGGATAAAACATAAAGGAATACTTGACATAGGACGACCCAACATGTAATACAAACTTATACATGTGACATACGGTCATATAAGACAAAAATAAATACTCGTACACTAAACATAGAACAACAAGGCCATACAATCTTTCTTATGCATGACATCTATCTACAAGCCTCTAAGGGTATATACACATCATAAAGGTTGGGAAAGGGTCGTACCATACCAATCAATACATGATCAAATTATACTGACCAAATAGGCAACTCCGAAGCAAGTGGAGTGCACCAACACCTTCTGTTGAGCTGATAGCTTACTAGGAGGAATGTCAACCTTTCTATTGGGACCTGCAGGGATGAAACACAACATCCCCACACATAAAGGTATGTCAATACGAATAAATTACTGAGTATGTAAGGCAGGAAAGCATAAGAACAGTAATGTAAAGAGAAATAGAGGAGATACAACTTGTAACATCTGAGTGAATATAGGGGCTACTGATATGAAATGCATAATACATATATGTCACTTTTAAAAAAATTTGCCTCTATGGGCGGCCTTATCATCATATCGTACTCGACCTCAAAGAGGACTCGGTAAAAATGTACCCGACTATCATAAGGCTCGGTAGAATCGTACCCGATGTGACTACTCGGCCGGTCATCTTAAGAATTAATGTCCCGATCCCTTATTAACTTCTTTGCCCAAGTCTATTTCTACTAATTTGACTTGCCGAGATGTTCGATTTTGAGTTTTAGAGAGTTTTAGGACACTTAGTCCCTAAATGATAGCTTAATGTTGGAAAGTTGCCCGTAGTTGGACCAGTGTGAAGACGACATCTAAATGGAAAACCAATGATTCCGTTAGCTCCGTCAGGTGATTTCGGGGTTGGGAGCGTGTTCGGAATGTGTTTTGGAAGTTCGTAGCTAATTTAAGCTTTAAATGCCGAAGTTTGAATTTTTGAAATTTCTGGTCTGATAGTGAAATTTGATCCGAGGGTCGGAATTGAATTCCGGATGTTGCAGTAGTTCCGTCATGTCATTTGGGATGTGTCTGCAAAATATCAGGTCATTCGGACGTGGTTTGGTTAGGTTTTTGAGCTAAAGCGTATTTTGAAGGAATTTGAAGTTCTTAGGCTTAAATCATTGATTAATTCGGGTTTTCGACGTTGTTTTAGGTGGTTTAAGGATTGGTACAAGTTTGAATGATGTTATGGGATATGTCTGTAGGTTTGGTCGAGGTCCCCGGGGCCTCGGGTGTGTTTCGGATGCTCAACGGAGCATTTTGGAGTTGGTAAAATTACAGAAAATCCTTCAGCTGATACAGACCAATTTCCTTCTTCGCGTTTGCGTCACATCTCCCACGTTTGCGAAGACTCTAACCTTTTTCCCCTTCGTGTTCACATGAAGCCATCCACGTTCGTGAAGCTTCGTCTTTTCCTCCTTTGCATTCACAACTAATCCATAGCGTTCGCGTAGTTCTATTTGGCTCTGATGGTTGAGCCTATTTTATTCATCGCGTTCTCACTCCCGGTGTCGCGTTCGCGTAGTTTTGTCAGCCCAGGCCTTCGCATTCGCGAAGGGCAATTTGGCATCCTTCATTTTTCCTTCTTTCGAACGCGTGACTTCCTCTGCGTTCGCGATTTATTAAATAACTGGGCAGATATAAACATTTCAAAACGAGGGTTTAGCCATTTTTACCAAAACTGAAGCTAGAGACCTCGGATTTGAGGGAGATTTCGAGGGTTTTTCAGATGCATCGATTTGGTAACGCTTCTAGACTCTTTTTTGCTCATAACCCACTAATCTAATCATGAATTATCCTTTTAATTTCAGATTTTAGATGAAAAATTGATAAAACTTCATAGATCGAATTTTTGAGTTTTGAAAGGGTGTTTGAACTCCGATTTGAGAAATTTTTATATGGGTAGACTCGTGAGAATACGAGGGTTCTTAAAATGTTAATTTCATCCGATTCCAAGACGTTGGAATGAGGGGCATTTTGGTCATTTTATCTAATTTCACATCTTAGCTTTGAATTAAATTGTAGAATCAGTTGTTTGAGAGGTTATTTACTATATGTAATTAAGTTGAATAGATTTGGGTCATTTGGAGTTGAATACTCGTGGTAAAAATGTGGTTTCGAGTTGATTTTGGAGTCGGTTCGAGGTAAGTGGCTTGTCTAACTTTGTGGGGGGGACCTTCCGCTTAGGATATGATATTGGTAATTGAATACCTTGTATGTGAGATGACGAGCTCGTACTTGAGCTAATTATTGAAAATCTGATCTTACTTTAAATATTTAGACTGAGCTTCTTTCTTACTTGCTTTATTCTACTTGCAATTATAGCATGTGTTAGTTTAGAAAAGCATGCTTAGTTGCCCTAAATTTGCCTATTTTCTTAAGTTTCTTTGATTGTACTACGTGAAGCATGTTAGGATAGAACTACCCGTTGCCTTGTATTTTTGCACTCTATTTCTGAATATCTTCTCGTTGTGGCTGCGTATTTACATTGGGACTACGGATATGGGATTCCGGTAGCTCCCCCCTCGTTTGTTTATTTTGGGACTACGAGTTAGATTTTGGTAGATCCCCCTGCACATTTACTTTGGGACTACGGGTTAGATTCCCCGTAGATCCCCCTGCTCATTGATAGTTGGACTACAGGCCTGTATCCCGGGAGATCCTTCGGATATACTCATATGATGGACTATGGGACGGTATCCCGGGAGCTCCTTGGACAGTTGTTGAAATGGACTACAGGATGGTATCCTGGGAGATCCTCGTTGTTGGTACTGATATTGAGATGTTTTACTCCGTGTTACCTTATACTCTGTATGTTATTTGTTGTCTTGTATAACTTGTCCTACTTCATAGATGTACTCATTATTTCTGTTTCTTTTATATTGTTGCAAGATTTATTATTATGTTTAATTTCAGTAGGGCCCTGACCTTCCTCGTTACTACCCGACCGAGCTTAGGCTTGACACTTACTGAGTACCACTGTGGTGTACTCATACCCCTTCTGCGCATGTTTTTCATGTGCAGATCCAGGTACCTCCACTCAGGCATATCATCCTTGAGGCAGGGAGAGCTACAGAGACTACGAGGTATATCTGCCACGTTCGCTGACCGAAGAGTCTCATTCTTCACTCTATCTTGTAGTGTTTAGCCTTCTATTGTATTATTGATGTAGGCATATCTGGAGATTAGAGCACTATACTGTATTCCTTCTGGCTTGTGTTCCCATGAGTTTCCGGGTTTTTGGATGATATTGTAGACTTCCACGTTATTGAGTTATATATGCCGAGCGGCATTTGTATACAGTTTTCTTCTAGTTGATCGGTTTTAGTTATTTATTTCCACAAGTTATGTTGTTTTTCCGCGCTGTTAGGCTTACCTAGTCGTAGGGACTAGGTGCCGTCACGACATGTTCATGGAGGGTGAACTGCGGTCGTTACAAGTTGGTATAAGAGCCCTAGTTTAATAGGAGTCTCGGGACATAGGCCGCTTTATTAGAGTCTCACTGATCGGTTACGGAGACATCTGTATTAATCAATAAGAGGCTATGTAACTGTTAGGAAATTTTTTTATTTCATTTGATTTCCTTGTTGTGCGATATTTTGACTTCACAATTCTAAACTGCTGTCTTCTATTCTCTCATAAATGGTGAGGACACGTGATACTTGGGATGATCAGGCACCCACGCCCCCTACTGCAGCCGTCAGAGGCTGGGGCCAGGGTCGAGGCTAAGGACGTGCACGTGGTGCAGCAAGAGCACCTGCGCGAGCTGCCGCCGAGGTACAACCAGCAGATCCAGTCGGAGTTCAGGCACCTGACACGCCTACTGCCACTACTACTACAGCCCTTCAGGAGACGTTGGCTCAGTTCATGACTATGTACACCACCTTGGCTTAGGCAGGGTTGCTTCCCCTTGTTGCAGCCACATCCTAGGCCAGGGGAGGAGCACAGACTCCCGCCACCCGTACTCTTAAGCAGAGATTGCATGTTGAGTAGGTCCCGGAGATCATTCATGTACTGCCTACAGTGCCAGTTAAGCCCGAGGATAGGTCAGCTACTTCAGAGGACGAGCAGCGGGGACTTGTGAGGCTCAAGAAGTATGATCCTCTGGTATTCAGTGGATTAGCATCAGACGATGCCTTGGGATTCTAGAGGAGTGCAAATGTATTCTTCGTACTATAGGTATAGCATAGTCTAGCGGGGTTTCCTTTCCTGCCTTCCAGCTTCAGGGAGCCGCCTATGATTGGTGGCACACTTATGATATAGACAGTCGAGCTGAGGTTGCTTCACTGACCTGGACCAAGTTCTTAGATATGTTCATGAGAGAGTTTGTCCCTTAAAGCCTCAGGGACGCATGGCACGCAGAGTTTGAGCATTTGCGCCAGGGTGCTATGACCATTCTGGAGTATGCTATCCGTTATACAAGATTGTCCAGGCATGCACCGGCCTTGGTTGCTACAGTCCGTGAGAGAGTTTGCCTGTTCATTGAGGGTCGTATTCCGCCCATCAGATCTAGCATGGCTCGAGAGTTTGAGATGGACATTTCTTATCAGCAGGTAGTGAGCATTGCTAGGAGGATCGAGGGTATGCTCACTAGGGAACGAGAGGAGAGAGAGGCCAAGAGGTCTCGAGATTCGGGCAAATACTCTAGTGCCCGTACCCCAGCAACAGGTCATCATGGTAGGGGTTATATGGGTCACCCCATTCAATTAGGTCTTCCAGCAGCCAGCAGTGCTCCAACTCCTCCTAGGCCTAAGGAGCCTTACTATGCACCTCCAGTTTCTAGCGCGCCTCCTACGCGGTGTGCTTTTAGAGGCCAGTACAACAGACATGGCCTTAGTCAATCACAACCACCACATCCTCCCAAAGCTTGTTTTGAGTGTGGCAATACACACCATATGGTTAGGGATTGCCCCAGACTTGGGTGGGGTGCATCTTCACAGACTGCTCAGCCATAGCGTGCCCCGCAGAGTTCTCAGGCTATGATCACAGCTCCAGCTACTACCCCATTTGCCTAGCTAGCTAGGGGCGAATTTCGGGGAGGTAGAGGTCGCCCTCGAGGGGGAGGTTAGGCCAGATATTATGCTATTATGCTCATACCGAGGCTATTGCCTCCGATTATATCATTACAGGTATTATATTGGTTTGTCACAAAGATGCATCGGTTCTATTAGATCCAGGATCTACTTACTCTTATGTGTCTTCTTATTTTGCTCCGCATTTGGGTGTACCCTGAGATTCCTTGAGTTCTCATGTATATGTTTCTACTCCTATGGGGGATTCTCGTGTTGTAGACTGTATTTATCTGTCATGTTTGGTTACTATTCTTGGTTTTGAGACCAGAGCGAATTTATTGTTACTCGGTATGGTTGATTTTGATATTATCTTTGGCATGGATTGGTTGTCGCCCCATTATGCTATTCTTGATTGTCACGCCAAGATAGTGACGCTTGCTATGCCAGGTATTTCGGGTGTTGAGTGGAGTGGTACTTTATATCACACTCCCAGTAGAGTTATGTCTTTCCTTAAAGCTCAGCATATGATTGAGAAGGGGTGTGCTGCATATTTAGCTTATGTGAGATGTCATTGTTGATACCCCTTCTATTTATTGAGTCCTAGTGGTGCGGGATTATCCTAATATGTTTCCAGCTAATCTTCTGGGCATGCCGTCGGATAGAGACATTGATTTTTGAATTGATTTGTTGTCGGGCACTCGGCCCATTTCAATTTCCTCCGTATCATATGGCACCTCCTGATTTGAAGGAGTTGAAGGATCAGTTGCTGGAATTGCTTGATAAGGGTTTTATTAGACCCAGTGTTTCACCTTGGGGTGCTCCTGTCTTGTTTGCGAAGAAAAAGGGATGGTTCTATGCACATGAGCATCGGTTATTGCAGTTGAACAAGGTTACAGTGAAGAACCGTTATCCTTTACCTTGTATTGATGATCTGTTTGACCAGCTTCAGGGCGCACAGGTCTTTTCTAAGATTGATTTGCGCTTTGCGCTCCGGTTACCATCAATTGAAGATTCGGGAGCCAGATATCCCGAAGACTGACTTTAGGACTCGGTATGGTCATTACGAGTTCCTTGTTATGTCATTTGGGTTGACCAATGCCCCAACAGCTTTTATGCATTTGATTCACATTGTGTTTGGGCCATATCTCGACTCGTTCGTCATTGTTTTCATAGATGATATTCTTTTATACTCCTGGAGTCGGGAAGATCATGAGCAGCACCTGAGAACCATGCTTCAGATTTTGGGAGAGAAGAAGTTGTATGCAAAGTTCTCAAAATGTGAGTTTTGATTGAGTTATGTGGCATTCCTATGCCACGTGGTATTGAGTGAGGGCAACCGGGTGGATTCGAAGAAGGTAGAGGTTGTGCAGAGTTGGCCTAGGCCATCCTCAGCTATAGATATTCGCAATTTCCTTGGCTTGGCGGGCTACTCCTGTCTTTTTGTTGAGGTATTTTCATCGATTGCAGCCTCTATGACTACATTGACCCAGAAGGGTGCCCCATTTCAGTGTACAGTGGAGTGTGAGACGAGCTTTCAGAAGCTCAAGACAGCTTTGACTACAGCCCAAATTTTGATATTGCCTACTGGTTTGAGATCCTATACAGTTTATCGTGATGCCTCATGGGTTGGCTTCGGAGCAGTGTTGATGCAGGACAGTAGGGTGATTGCCTATGCGTCTAGACAGTTAAAGATACGTGAGAAGAATTACCCTGTCCACGACCTTGAGTTAGCTGCTATTGTTCCTGCCTTGAAGATTTGGCGTCATTATTTGTACGGTGTGCCTTGTGAGATTTATACTTACCATCGGAGTTTGCAGCACTTATTCAAGCAAAAGGATCTAAATTTGCACCAGAGGAGGTGGTTAGAGTTGCTGAAGGATTATGATATTACTATTATGTATCACCCGGTTAAGGCCAATGTGGTGGTAGATGCCTTGAGTCGCCGGGCGGAGAGTTTGGGGAGTTTGGAATATTTACTAGCTTCAGAAAGGCCTATGGTGATGGATGTTCTGCCTTAGCCAGTCAGTTTGTGATATTAGATCTTTTGGAGCGCAGTCGGGCCCTAGCTTGCGTGGTTTCTCGGTCTTCCTTATTCGATCGTATCAGGGAGCGGCAGTATGATGACCCTCATTTACTTGTCCTCAAGGACAAGGTTCAGCATGGTGATGCCAGAGATGTGACCATTGGAGATGACGGGGTATTGAGGATGCAGGGTCGGATTTGTGTGCCCAATATTGATTGGCTTGGAGAGTTGATTTTAGTAGAGGCCCATAGTTCGTGGTATTTCATCCACCCTGGTGCCGCGAAGATGTATCGGGATTTGAGGTAGCACTATTGGTGGAGGCGCATGAAGAAAGATATAGTTGGATATGTAGCTTGATGCCTCAACTGTCAGCAGGTGAAATATGAGCATCAGAGATCGGGTGGGTTACTTCAGCAGATAGAGATTCTGGAGTGGAAGTGGGAGCGGATCACCATGGACTTTGTAGTTGGACTCGCACAGACCTTGAAGAAGTTTGATACCATTTGGGTGATTGTAGATCGGCTCACCAAGTCCGCTGATTTTATTCCTATGTGTACTACTTATTCATCGGAGCAGTTGGAGGATATTTATATCCGGGAGATCGTTCGTCTACATGATATTCTAGTTTCTATTATTTCAGACAGAGGTACTCAGTTTACATCACGGTTTTGGAGGGCCGTTCAGCAGGCGTTAGGTACCAGGGTGGAGTTGAGAACAACATTTCACCCCTAGACGGACGGACAGTCCGAGCGCACTATTCAGATTCTAGAGGATATGCTCCGTGCGTGTGTGATTGAGTTTTGAGGGTCTTGGGATCAGTTCTTGCCATTGGCGGATTTTGCTTACAACAACAGCTATCAGTCCATCATTTAGATGGCACTGTATGAGGCTTTATATGGTAGGAGGTTCAGATCTCTAGTGAGTTGGTTTGAGCGGGTGAGGCCAGGCTATTGGGCACAGAGTTAGTTCAGGATGCATTGGAGAAGGTAAAGGTGATTCAGGATAGACTCCGTACAGCCCAGTCCAGTGAGAAGAGCTACGCAGATAGGAAGTTTCGTGATGTTTCATATATGGTGGAGAGCGGGTTCTACTTCGGGTTTTGCCTATGAAGGGCGTTATGATGTTTGGGAAAAAAGGGAAGTTGAGTCCGAGATTTATTGGCCCTTTTGAGATATTGAGACGTGTTGGGGAGGTTGCTTATGAGCTTGCCTTACCTCCCAGATTGGCAGGAGTTCATTCGGTATTTCATGTTTCGATGCTCCAGAGGTATAACGGTGATCCGCCGCACGTGTTGGATTTCAATTCAGTCCAGTTGGACAAGGATCTATCCTATATTGAGGAGCTAGCGGCTATATTGGAAAGACATGTCAGAAAGTTGAGCTCAAAGAACATTGCTTCAGTAAAAGTTCAGTGGCGGGGTCAGCCGGCGGAGGCGGCGACCTGGGAGACCGAGCAGGATATGCGCAACAATTACCCTCATCTTTTCACTACTTCAGGTATGTATTTATGCTCGTTCGAGGACGAACAAATGTTTAAGTGTAGGAAGATGTGATGATCCGACCGGTCGTCTTAAGAATTAATGCCCCAATCCCTTACTAACTACTTTCCTAAGTCTATTTTCGCTAATTTGAATTGCCGGGATGTTCGGTGTTGAGTTTCGGAGAGTTTTGGAACACTTATCTATAAATGAGATCTTAAGTGTTGGAAAGTTGCCCGTAGTTGGACCAGTGTGAAGACGGTCTCGGAATGGAAATTCGATGGTTCCGTTAGATCTGTTAGGTGATTTCGGGGTTGGGAGTGTGTTCAGAATGTGCTTTAGAGGTTCGTAGCTAATTTAGGCTCGAAATGCCGAAGTTTGAATTTTTGAAGTTTCCGGTCCGATAGTGAGATTTTGATTCGAGGGTCGGAATGGAATTCAGGAAAGAATCGACC
Source organism: Nicotiana glauca (assembly GCA_026770625.1). Classification (NCBI taxonomy): domain Eukaryota; kingdom Viridiplantae; phylum Streptophyta; class Magnoliopsida; order Solanales; family Solanaceae; genus Nicotiana; species Nicotiana glauca. The sequence continues at coordinate 218,949 of MU687961.1, read as the reverse complement.
GTGCAAGTATTCCGAATTGAATCAAAAAATGGCAGGAAGAGAGATATATAGACGGGGTATATATCAATCATTGCAATAGTTCCGTCATGTCATTTGGGATGTGTGTGCAAAATTTCAGGTCATTCGAATGTGGTTAGGTTTTCTATCAAAAGCGTATTTTGAAGAAATTTGAAGTGCTTAGGCTTAAATCATTAATTAATTCGAGTTTCCGAAGTTTTTTTTGGTGGTTTAAGCATTGGTACAAGATTGGTCGAGGTCCTGGTGGCCTCGGGTGTGTTTCGGATGCTCAACAGAGCATTTTAGAGTTGTGTTAAATTGCAGGAAATCCTTCAGCTGTTGCAGACCAATTTCTTTCTTCGCGTTCGCGTCACATCTCCCGCGTTCGTGAAGCTCTAACCTTTTTCCCCTTGCGTTTGCATGAAGCCTCCGCGTTCACGAAGCTTCATCTTTTCCTCCTTCGCGTTCGCAGCTAATCCTTCATGTTCGCGTAGTTCTATTTGGCTCTAAGGGTTGAGCCTATTTTATTCATCCCGTTCGAACTCCCGATGTTGCGTTCGCGTAGCTTTGTCAGCCCAGCTCTTCGCGTTCGCGTACTGCTCCTCGCGTTCGCGAAGGGCAATTTGGCAGCCTTCATTTTTCCTTATTCGCGAACGCGTGACTTCCTCCGCATTCAGAATTTATTTCTACTAACTTTCGGTTTGTGTTTTCAGAAAGATTACTGTTATTTTTTTACAACAATACAGATTAATAACAATCTGAAACACAGATTGAGTATAGCTTTTTGGTTACCTTTGATTTCAAAGAGAATATTTTCTGATAATTAAGAATAATAGTTTTGGCTCCCTCAGTTAAAATTTAATGATCAAATCCAATATCTTGTTGGCCATCATGATCTTCCTCCGTCGAAGCTGTCACACCTAAAAAATCTGACGAACCTCGTAAATTTGAAAGGAGCTATGTTGATGAAGAAGAAGGTTGTAATTATGGAGAGAAATTCAGCGAAGAGAGGTGGGTAGAAAAGTTTTTGTTTTTATGGTGGTGTGGTGCGTATTTCATTGGGGTTGAAGCACAAAGTAAAGTTGTGGCTGTGTAGTTATGGCTGTTCAGGTATTTGTTATGGTGGTGAGTAGGACATGAAAAGAGTACTGTAGCAGAAGTGAAACATAAGTGTGGTTCAACAAAAGTGGAAGTGGAAAATCAATAGAGAAATGCGGCGGGGTTGGTAGTGTCATGGTGGTTGTTTGATGGAGGAACAACTTTCATAGTTTAACGGAAAGTTTTACTTGTACGGTTTGTTTTAGGTTTAGGACCAAAACAATACATTTTTTGCATAGATTAAGGACCTTTTTCACAAGGTGTTATACATTAGGGACCAAATGGATCTAAAAAACATACATCAGGGACCATTTTTATCACTCGTTCTATTCCTATTTATTTTTCATACGTATTTTTCCCATATATATCCCTTCTTTTGTTTCAAAAATTCCCCTGTATTTGTAATTTTAAATTTTTTTTGTATTTAGTGTACTTGGAATACGTTTTAATGATTTGTGCGATCAAATACACTAGTATTTAAATATTCATAGCAGTTATAACCTTGTGACGACCCAAAGGGTCATCACCTATTTTCTTATCAATTATGTGCTTCCGAGGCTTTGAAAACCTCATTTAGAGTTGCCTCAATTTGCGTGCATAGTCCGAGCGCGTAGCCGGAAAGCTTAAATATGAAGTTTTATGAAAAATGCTAAGTTTTGATGTTAAAATGAATAAATTTAACTTTGGTCAAACGGATCCTGATCCGGACGCATGATTTGACGGTCCTGGAGAGTCCGTAGGAAAATATGGTAAGTGGGTGTATGTCTAATATCGAATTCCGAGGTCCCAAGCCCGAGAAATAAAATTCTTAGAAAAATTTTTTTCTAGAAATATTTAAGAAAATTGGAAATGAAATATGATTAGAAAGCGATGGTATCGGGTCCATATTTTGGTTCCGGCCCCAGGTACATGTCTTATATATGTTTTAAGTCCTTCCTGTAAATTTTGGTTAAAAACGAACGTCGTTTGACGTGATTCGGACTTAAAGTTCTAAATTTGAAACTTGATGAAGTTTTGGAAAAAATCTTGATTTTGAGGTTTGATTCATTGTTTTTGAGGTTATTTAGGCGATTTTATGACACAGATAAGTTCGTATAATGTTGTTGAGTTAGTACATGTGGTTGGTTAGGAGCCCCTAATGCTCAGGAAGTGTTTCGGAATGGCTTTTGACTAAGAAAGATTGCAGAAAATCTGCAATAGGGGCCCAAGCCTATTGCTCTTCGCAATCACGTAGTCACTCTCGCGATCACGTAAGGTACATGGGGATAGAGGGTTTTTGTTCAATGCGAACGCGGAGCCCTGGAGGGTTGCTCTACGCGAACGCGACCCACGTCTCGCGAACGCATAGGGTAAATGGGGGCTGGTATGGAATTTAGCATTTTTTCTCTATGTGAACACGTTCCTAGGCCCGCGAATGCGAAGGTCAGGGGGGCCAACCCTTCGCGAATGCGTAAGAGGTATCGTGATCGCATAAGCCTGTGTAAGGCTGCTCTTTGCGAACACTGGAGACCCATCGCGAACGCGATGAAGTTCTGCCTAGCGATTTAAAAACAGTAGCTAACCAAGATTTTTATCAAATTTTCATAACCTTTTCATCTTAACTCCAAATTGGGTGATTTTGGAAAGAGGATTTCACCACAAACTCATAGGTATATAATATTAGACTCATTTTCTTCCATTTTCATCAACATCAAATGAATTTCTAGGTCTAAACCATATGATTAGGGGTAGAAATTTAGGGATTTGGACAGAGTTAGGGCTTGTTAATTTTTCTTGATTTAGGCCTCGTTTTGGGGTCGAATTTGAAAATCAATTATATATTCGGGCTCGTGGGTGAATGAATGATTTGATTTTGGTCCGAACCTCATGTTTTGACCAAGCGGGCTCGGGATCAATTTTTGGGATTTTGGGAAAAATGATTGGAAAGCTATAATTGGGCATATGAATTGGATTGTTTAGGTATTATTGATGATATTGAGTTAATTATGTATAGATTCAATTGGGTTGGAGCCGGATTTGAAAGGAAAAACGGTGTTTGAGGAATAAGTTGGTCGTGGAAGTTTGAGGTAAATGTTCGGTGTAACCTTAGCTTGAGGGATTAGGAGTTGATTCATATTTTCTACTTTCTTCTTGTTGAGTACGATGTATAGGCATGGTGACGAGTATCTATACGTTGGTGTCGAGCATGACCATGAGTCTTAAATTGAAAGTTGTGTTGTTCTTAAATGACATTTCGGGTGCTTTAATTAATGGTCTTCTATGTTGAGTAGAGACTTTTCTTATCCTCGTATATCTTATTTATGATTGAGCATTGCTATTAATTGAGCTGAGTACAAGATAAGTTAAGATTGGTTATAGTTGATTCTCCCTTGACGAGATGACTATTTCGATATTGTTGTTCCCTTGCTGGGAAATTATTATATTGCCTTTGTTCCCTTGCTGGGAAGTCATTCTACTGCTTATGTTCCCTTGCCCGGATTTCTTGTAATTTGTGATGAACTGTAAAAGGGAGCGGGTGGTACGCCTACCACAAGATATGGTGAAATGGGAGCGGGTGGTACGCTTACCATAAGATATGATGAAATGGGAGCGGGTGGTACGCCTACCACAAGATTGATGAAATGGGAGCGGGTGGTACGCCTACCATAAGATAAAAATGAAATGGAAGCGGGTGGTACACCTACCACAAGATATGAGAAATGGAATCGGGTTGCACGCCTACAACAAGATGAGACTGAAAATGAAAGTTGTCCTTATTTCTTTTGACCGTGTTAGAATTTAAATTGTAGTTTCCCCTATTATTCCTGATATTCTGTTTTTATCTGCTACCCCCGAAGCATGTTCCCTCCCCCAGCTTTAATTGATTATTTGCTTCTATTTCTCTACTGTATTTGCATAAATATATATAACTACACAAGTTTATCTATAGTCTGGTCCTAGCCTCGTCACTACCTCGTCGGGGTTAGGCCAGACACTTACCAGCATATGGGGTCAGTTGTGCTGATGCTACACTCTGCACTTATGTGCTGATACCGGAGCAGCTTACGGTGCACAGTAGTAGTCAGGGAGCCATTCTTCATTCCACAAGATTCCGAGGTAGCCCTACAGGCATCCGCAGGCCCGACGTCTCTTCTATCAGTTTTCATGTTCTGTTGCCATTTCTATTCGTGCACTATGTTCTTTATTTCAAACTCTTATTTGTAGTAATCCTAGACAGTCCGTGTATATTGTGACACCAGGTGCTGGGTAGAGACTTGTATTGGTTTTCTAGACACTGTTTCTATTTTTAGTTCAGACTTCTGATAAATTTTATTTTTTTGCTGTATTTTAATTGCTTATCACTAATAATTTAATTATTTAATCATGTATAAAATGAGATGGGTTAATGATTGTAAAGGTTCTTGGCTTTCCTAGCTTCTACGAGTAGGCTCCATCACGACTCCCGAGGGTGGAAATTTCGGGTCGTGACAAGTTGGTATCAGAGCTCTAGGTTACATAGGTCTCACAACTCATGGACAAGCTCAGTAGATTTTGAAGGATCGGTACGGAGACGTCTGTATTTATCCCCAGAGGCTGAAGAGTTAGGAAAATTTCACATTTGTTCTTTCTTGTCGTGCGCATTTGTTTCTCAATGCTAATTGGATTTCTACTATGTTCTTTCGCAGATGGCGAGAACACGCGCTTCCTCATCTACCGCTCAGCAGCCCGAGCCCCCAGCAGCAGATCCCACTAGGGGAAGAGGGCGAGGTCGTGCTAAAGGCCGAGGTAGGGGTAGAACTCAGCTCCAAGTAGCAACACCAGTGGCGGAGCCTCAGGTTGACTTTGAGGAGGAGGTTTCGGCCCTAGCAGTTTCGGTGGGCCCATCTCACGTCCTAGAGAGGTTCATTGCTACTCAGTTCTTCACAATGCTCTGGTCCGATTGGTGGGCCTCATGGAGAGTGTCACTCGAGCAGGTTTGCTTCATGTAGCAACAGCCACTTCTTAGGCTGAAGGAGGGGCTCAGACTCTTGCTACACGCACTCTGGAACAGGTAGTTGTAATGACCCGATCGGTCCTTTGAGCTTTTGCACCTTGATCTCTAGTTCTTGGGCATGACTTTCCCCGAATAATGCATTATGACTGATGTAGATGTTTTGGTTTCAAGAAAAATCGGAATAAATTCGAAGGAACAGTCTCAGTTGAAAGCTTTGAATTTGAAAGGTTTGACCAGGGGGAAATGACTTGAGGTAAGAACTTTGGTCTTAAACCTCGATTATATTGTGAAATCCACCTAGAAATTCATGAAAATTAAGACTAAAATTGAAGATCTAGGGCTTGAGAAATTGGACTTTTGAATTGGGATTTGAAGGACAATTTGAGGTTGGATTTGGGTAATTTTTTATATGTATAAACTCGTGAGAAGATGAGGAATCTAATGATGTGAAAATATTCTGAGTTTCGAGAAGTGGGCCCGAGGCTCGAATTTTTGCTAATTTCGGGATTTTCGATATTTTTTCGATTGTTTTAGCTTGGGCTTTGTTCCCTATTCATATTGTGACGTATTCATTCTGATTTTTGATAGATTCGACGCGCACGGAGGCTGATTCAAGGGGCAAAGGCATTGTGAGCTAGAGGTATCGCCCGTTCGAGGTGAGTAAAGATAGTAAATGTTATTCTGAGGGTTTGAAACCCAGGATTGCACATGGTAGTGCTATATTGAAGCGAGACACGCGTCGTATGACGAGCGTGGGGTCTTTTACTACTGGGGATTGTGACTTGTTCCGTCCCATTAATGATTTTACCGTGTATTTGTCTAAAACTTATTTGTTATTATCATGATTTGGACTGATTGTCATATTTGGGCTTTGTTCCAGTTATATGAACCCTTTGGGGATTTTTATCACTATCTCCTTACAATTTTGAATTATTACTTGAAAACAGTCCTGTTGATATCTACTGTTTTAAAAATTCAGCCACTTTTGCTCAGTTTTGAGACTTAAATGATATATTTAAATGATGTTTTGGGCTGAGAACTACTATTTTTACAAATGCCCGAGAGGCTTGTGATGATTTACTAACTGAGTGAGGCCGAGGACCTGTGTTGTAAGGATACTATCTATATGGATCGGGTTGTGCGCCACAGTAGTGTTATACTGATACTGATATTAGGCCAAGGGCCTAGACTTGATGCCATGAGATGGCTTGATATTGTGCTTGGGCCGTAAGGGACCCCTCCCGGAGTTTGCACACCCCTAGTGAGCGCAGTGAACGAAATATATGGATCGGGCTGCACGCCGCAGCGATATATTGATCGGGTTGCACGCCCCAGCGGTTACTATATGATACCTATTGAGCGTGAGTACTGAGTGCGAGTGCTGGATGGTAAGAGTTGAGTCACGAGTGGCAAAGAGGCTAGCCCGAGGGGCGATAGATATATACATGCGTATGAGTGATGCTTTGGCCTGAGAGACCTGTTTATCAACTTATTGATTTCACCCCTCTTTAAAGTGAGTTCCTATTGAATATGTTGATTTATCGACTGTTTTCACTCATTTTTATATTGAGCCTCTGTCGAAATACTATATAAATGTTTTAAAACAACTTTTATTTAAACTGGGGTTTATGAGATGTTCAGGATTTAATCACCGAATTGGAATTGGTTATTTCCACTGAGATTTTCAAGTAATGAAGTGTTTTTAATTGTTGTTTTTGCCTGAGGAGCTGCCTTACGAATTTTCCTAAAAAGGTTTTACACTGTTCTATACAGCATGTCGGTTTGCTTAGTTGATTTCTTACTGCTCAGTTGTTATTTACCTTTATTACTCACTGAGTTGGAGTGCTCACTTTACTCCCTGCACCTCGTGTGCATATGCATGTATTTGTTCACTCGGTAGAGGGTTTTGACAGATCGGAGGTAGAGTTATCGGAGCTTAGCGAGGTGACTGCCAACGTTCGCAGCACCGCTTTTCTCCCCTTTTATTTATGAGTCCTATTTTGTATATTTCAGGCCTTGTAGTAGTAATTATACTCTAATAGATGCTCGTGACTTGTGACACCCCAGTGTTGGGCTGTATTTCGCACTTTATAAAAAAAATTTGTATGGATTGTGGTTATTTATTCATGCTAAAATTGTTTATTAATATTAACTACTCTGAAAAGGTGAAATTGGTTGGTTGGCTGGCCTTGTATTCACAAGAGGCGCCATCACGACCGGATCGGGGTTTTGGTCGTGACAAGTTGGTATCAGAGCCTAGGTTACATTACTCTCATGAGTCATGATCAGATTTAGTAGAGTCACGCGGATCGGTACTGAGACATCTGTATTTATCCTCAAGAGGTTGTAGAACCTTTAGGAAAATTTCACATTCTTGAATTCTTATCGTGCGTCCTAGATTCAACTTGAAAAAAACAAAGTAACTATTGCAATTCCTTCTACGCATTCATATGCACGCATGAGCGCTCAGTATTAGATGTGCCTTGATGGCTTGTGATCCCTCGATCGAGGGGTGAGATGTGATCTCTGTAAGTTTGATGTGGCGCCAGTTTAAAGGACTTGAGGCCGGATCTTTGCCTATGGCTTGAGCACCGAGGTGCTGATTGTGTGAGAAAGTGTTTTGAACTTATATGTTCGGTATTATCCCTATTAGTGGAAGTGAAGGCTGGATATCTATGTGATGAGTATGTTAGCACTACGAAATGTATCTATATAACTTGGAAGTGACGATGAAGGTCTGCTGGATGATAGAAGAACTATCAGGTGCTTGAATTCCATCGTGATTCGAGGTATAGCCCAGAATTATGGGCATGTGAAGAATCTTTTCATGTTTCCCAGTTGGGAGTGAAGTAAATTTCATGTTGCGATATGAGTTCAAACTCAGGAAGATTAAGTGACTGCATAAAGTTTATGACGGTGAAGAGGTACACAGAAATGTTAATTGAAGGCATAGCAGGTGGGTTATCTCCTGCGAAGAGTTTTGGGGTGGTATGACACTTAGGTGAATGCTAGAAGATCTCATGTGCAAGTGAAATACAAGTGTTGAAATTTGAATTTCGGGTCATTTAAGATAGTGGGTTTGTCTGTCGCGAGAGCGGAAACGAGAATTGTAGAAGAGTTAAAGCACTAGATGATCTGTGTTTTCACAAGCTTATAAAGGGATTTGAGTTTAATCTCATTATGGTATTGTGGCATCAATAGAGTATAAGTGTTATGAGTTATCGAGGGTATTATGATTTATGGCTCTAAGCCAAGTGGGGGAGTCTGCTATGAGTAGTTGATTGCACGGGCTAAGTTGGTTCCAATTTGAGGCGTGCGGGTGAATCAAATGTGGCTCGCGGAAATATGGACCGAGGATGGTTCGAGTAAAGGAAATTTTTTGGCAAAGGTCATGTTATGCTTCATAGGGTAAGAGGATCATGGGATGTCTTAAGTTGTTGATAGTAAAGGATGCTCAGTGCATAGAGAAGGAAGTTGCTTGGTTGTAATGGGATGAGAATTTCATTCTGCGGTGTCGGAATGCAAATGAGGAACGGGTGGTTTTGTTCATTAGGTTAGGTAAATTGCAGTTTGAACAAGAGTGAACGACTCTCGAGAATGGCTCTAACGTGTTCAAGATTCTACAGGGAACTATCGGTTATTTTAAAGTTGTATATGTGGTTAGCAACTATGTTTTCATTGGAAGACGTCAGGACTTGTGGTATTTCTAAGTTAAATATGGGATCCTATGTATCAGTGTAAGGAAAGTAAAGGTAACGAATTTAGATTCGCAGGGGGTTCTTCAGAGTAAAGTATTCTGGAATGTGGTGTTCTGGGAATATTTGAGAGAGTATTCAGCGGCTTATGGGTCTTAGACAGTGTAGTTTTATGCTTGGGTATCGTGTGGAGAGCCTGGGTTGAAGCATTGTGGTGCAACAGCAAGAGGGAATTTTATAGTAGGCCGAATCGGTATGGTAAGGATATGATTAACTCCTTGTGTGTGTTCAAGGTAATGAGTTCTTATAGGTATTTGGCAGCAATGCTCTTGTGTTTTGATGGCTTTCTTAGTTTGGTCGAGTTAGAAGGATTCAGTCTAGGCAGGTCTCATTCATGCAAGGGGAACTCGGAGAGTTCTTGATGGTTTTGTCGTGGTTTGGAGATGTATATTTTCTATGGGCATGTGGAGAATGAGATGCATAGTGATTTTTCCTTCTAGATGGGACTAATGGAAAGTTCGTGACAAGTAGAGTACGTAGATCTCTGTGGCTTGGTAGGGAGATGAAATTCTCAGGTTATCCTAGAATGGTATGGTATATGCGGTATGTTGTAGAGGATCGAGACATGCGTGTGTAAGGTCACAGTTCTGTTCTGAAAGGGAGTTCATAAAACTCTTAGGCAGCGAGCAGTTTTAGATGATTAAGGAAGTGGCATTACCAATTGGGATGATTTGACGAGGGTATATGTTTCAGAAAAGGCAATGTGATTAAGTTAATGGCACTTCAGTTATATTACGGCACTTTCATGCTAGATCGACTACTGGTATTCAGGCTGCTTGGTGGCACAGAAGAATTTTAGATTATCTCTCGTGAGATGACTGGGTAGTTGAGGTGTGGTATGCAATTGGATGGCGGAACTAGGATCAGGTATGATAATTTGTGTGCTATATGGAGTTGGAGACCGGAAGTTCTCATATTCAGGCTATGTTGTGGTTGTAGATCGTGTGTATCGGCACTGTTTAGTGACTATCGCGGTTTGGAGATCCGAGTGAACCTTTTGTTGCTTGGTATATTAGATGTTGGAGGTGATATTAGGTTAGACTAGTTGTCTCTTTATTGGGTTATTCTGGACTATTGCGCTATGGGCTATGCTGGAAATGCGACGGGTTAAGTGGCGAGGTGCGTCGTATTATGTTCTAGTAGAGTGGTTTGTATTTCGAAGACCCAGAGAGCGGCTGGGAAGGATTGCCTTCTTAATTGGACCTTCGTGATGGATGTCAGTGCAGAGGTTTCTACCATCGATTCAGTTCCGGTGTTGAGGGACTTTTCAGATGTGTTTCTTATGGTCGGGCATGTCGCTGGGCGAGGTTGTGGAATTACGGTATTAATTTGGTGCCGGGCATCGTATCGTATGGCTTCGGTAGGAGTTATAGTAGTGTAAGGATAAACTTCAAGCTTCCATGGTAAGGAGTTCGTTGGCAGGCCAATGTGGGTGCGTGTTCTAGCTTGATCGGCTTGGTTGGCCCACAATTGTATTGTTGAGGGAAAGATTGATTCGACCGTTATTGAGCTTACTAGTGATCTAGGAGATATATGAGTTTTCTTTCTGTGTTGTGAGACGTTATAATTTGTTGGTTATGGGCACATATGGTGCGGTTCTATTGGGGTTCATAGTGGAAGTCGAGCGGGAAGATTAATTGGGTGTTGCTCGGTGAATGGCTTATCGGTTACATCCTATCGGGCTTGCATTGTATATGTTACTTGTTTCATCGAGGGTGTAATGATTTGCTTTGGTTCCAGACACCAGATTGTGCGTGGTTGTCATTTTCGAGGATAGTGACTTGAGGTGTTCATGTGGAGAAATGTTTGGATAGGATCGCACATTGCAGCGAAGCTATTTGGAAATATGACCTTGCGGGTTAGATTCGTGTGTTCTATTTCTATGATGCGAGACGGGTTCTCAGCCGTGTGTTGTGATGATACTGGTGAGCTTGAGATACATCTCTTTCATTTGAGTCAGTTTTATGATGTGAGTATGTTTGGATTGTTGCTTATTGGTGCGCGGACTGCACAAGTTGTGGCTTTAGCCTGTCTTGGTGTGTCATGTCACCAGAGTAATTGTGTTGGATTAGATGAGATCGTTAGGGCCTGTAATGAATACAAACAGATTCAATTTCAGCATGTTTGATGGATAAATATCGAGGTTCGGTTCAAAGATTTTCTATGGTATTTGTTAGAGTAGAAGTGGCTTCAAGAATGATTGATCTGAGAAAATGGTTGTGGTTTATTGTGTGTTTCATTTATCTTTGGCAGTATATGACGGTGTTGGAATGAGACTTTAGCTGATAAGAGGTTTTCTACCAGTATTCGGTTGCTGTAGGCGGCTGCTGTGAATAGAAATTATAGCTAAAATTGTTCGAGTTATGTGGTATATCATGGGATTGTTTCCGAGGTTGCAGGCATGGGTTATTACAGCTCGTTCGGGTCTATTCAGAGTATAGGTGTGAGGTTTTGATCGTATTGATGGTTTCAGAAGAGAAAATGTGGTTCTATGGCTTATAGGCTAGATTCGATTGTGTAATTTCAGCGGCAATGTGTTACCGGACCTATATGAGATAGGGTGACATGGAATCACCCCCGGGTATATACATGCTAAGGTTTTTATTCAGCTATTGGTTGGCTTCTAGAACAACTCTGGGTACATTCAAGTACAAACATGTGTTTAAGTGGGGGATGATGTAATAACCCGACCAGTCGTTTTAGCTTTTGCACCTTGATCACCAGTTTTCGGGCACGACTTTCCCCGTGTAATGCATTATGACTGATATAGATCGTTGGTTTTGGTTTTAGGAAAATTCGGAATGAATTTGAAGGAACAGTCTCAGTTGAAATCTTTGAATTTGAAAGGTTTGATCAAGGGTTGACTTATTTGTATATGAGCTTAGATCAAAATTTTTATGATTTGGTTAGCTCCTTTAGGTGATTTGGGACTTGTGAGCGTGATCGGAATGCATTTTAGAGGTTCGTGGAAGGTTTAGGCTTGAATTGGCGAAAAGTGAGATTTCGGCATTTTCGGTTGATAGGTGAGATTTGATATAGAGGTCGGAACGGAATTCCCAGAGTTGTAGTAGATTCGTTATGTCATTTTGGATGTTTCTACAAAATTGCAGGTCATTCAAATGTCGTTTGGTCGGGTTTTTGATCGAAAGCGTATTTGGGAAGTTTTTGAAAACTTAGGCTTGAATTCGATGAGTTTTGGATAATTTGATGTTGTTTGAGGTGTTTTGATGATTGGATCAAGTTTGAATGATGTTATGGGTTGTGGTGGTAGGTTTGGTTGAGGTCCCGAGGGCCTCGGGTGTGTTTTGGGAGGTTAAACGGATCGATTTCATGTTTTGGGAACTTCAGAAAATTGCAGGTTTCAGTTGCTGGATTTTGTTCATTGCGATCGTGTTGGTTCTCTCGCGATCACATAGATGCCTTGAAGGGATCAGTTTAATTTTTCTTCGCGTTCACACAAGAAGGGATGTGATCGCATAGTTGGGTGAAATCGTTGATCGCGAACGCGTAGTGAAGGCCGCGTTCCCATAGAGTAAAAAGGACCTCGGCTCTTAGTTGGAACTTTGTTCATCGCGAATGCAGAGGTTTGACCGCGATCGCGTAGAGTTATTCTGCAGAGCATTGTGATCACATGGGCTTCATTGCATTTCCATAAGGTTAATTATGGGAATTGAGTTTTTGTGCTTTGCGATCACGAAGGTTTTCCCGCGATCGCATAAAAGGAAATATGTCTGGGCAGAATGTTTTAAAGTCATCTTGTTCGCGAATGTGGGTCTATTTTCACCCATAGATGCTCATTTTTGGAGATTCTTGAAGGAAATTAAAGAGGGATTCAAGGGGAAACGACTTGAGGTAAGAACTTCGGTCTTAAAACTCAATTATATTGTGAAATCCAACTAGAAATTCATGAAAATTAAGCCTAAAATTGAAGAGCTAGGGCTTGAGAAATTGGACTTTGGAATTGGGATTTGAAGGGCCATTTGAGGTTGGATTCGGGAACTTTTGATATGTATGAACTCCTGAGAAAATAAGGAATCTAATGAAGTGAAAAAATTCTGAGTTTCGAGAAGTGGGCCCGGGGTTCAGGTTTTTGCTAATTTCGGGATTTTCGATATTTTTCGATTGTTTTTGCTTGGGATTTTTTACCTATTCATATTGTGATGTATTTGTTTTTATTTTGGATAGATTCGATGCGCGTGGAGGCCAATTCGAGGTGCAAAGGCATCGTGAGCTAGATGTATCGCCGATTCGAGGTGAGCAATGATTGTAAATGATATTTTGAGGGTTTGAAACCCCGGATTGCACATCGTAGTGCCATGTTAAAGTGAGACACGCAACGTATGACGAGCGTGGGCTCTTTTACTACTGGGGATTGTGACTTGGTCCATCCCGATTGATTATTTTACCGTGTATTTGACTGAAACTTATTTGTTATTATCATGATTTGGACTGATTGTCATAGTTGGGCTTCGTGCTAGTTGTATGAGTCCTTCGTGGAGTTTTATCACTATCTCCTCATAGTTCTGACTTATTACTTGAACTCAATCCCGTTGATATCTACTATTTTACAAACTCAACCACTTTTACTAAGTTTTGAGACTTAAATGATATATTTGAATGATGTTTTGGGCTAAGAACTACTATTTTACAAATGCTCGAGGGGCTTGAGATGATTTTCTTACTTAGTGAGGTCGAGGGCCTGTGTTGTGATGATACTATATATATGGATCGGGCTGCGTGCTGCAGGAGCGTTATAGTGATACTAATATGAGGCCGAAAGCCTAGACTTGATGCCATGAGATGGCTTTATATTGTGCTTGGGTTGTAAGGGGCCCCTCCCGGAATCTGCACACCCCCAGTGAGCGCCGTCGACGAAATATATGGATCGGGCTGCACGCCACAGCGATATATGGATTAGTCTACACGCCACAATGGTTACTATATGGTACCTATTGAGCGTGAGTGCTGGATGGTAAGAGTGGAGTCACGAGTGGCAGAGAGGCTAGCCCGAGGGGCGATAGATATATACATGCGTATGAGTGATGCTTTGGCCTGAGAGACATGTTTATGAACTTATTGATTTAACCCCTCTTTAAAGTTAGTTTCTATTGAATATGTTGATTTATTGACTGTTTTCACTCATTTTTTCATATTGAGCCTATGTTGAAATACTATACAAATGTTTTAAAACAACTTTTATTTAAACTGGGGTTTATGAGATGTTCAGGATTTAATCACCGAATTGGTATTGGTTATTTCCACTGAGATTTTTAAGTAATGAAGTGTTTTTGGTTGCTGTTTTTGCCCGAGGAGTTGCCTTACGAATTTTCCTAAAAAGGTTTTACACTATTTCTATACAGCTTGTCGGTTTGCTTACGTGATTTCTTACTGCTCAGTTGTTGTTTATCTTTATTACTCACGGAGTTGGAGTACTCACTTTACTCCCTACACCTCGTGTGCAGATGCAGGTATTTGTTCACCCAGTAGCGGGTTTTGACTGATCGGAGGTAGAGTTATCGGAGCTTAGCGAGGTGACTGCCAGCGTTCAGAGCACCGTTTTTCTCCCCTTTTGTTTATCAGTCCTATTTTGTATATTTCAGGCCTTGTATTAGTAATTATACTCCAATATATGCTCGTGACTTGTGACACCCCGGTGTTGGGCTATATTCCGCACTTTATATAGAAAACATTTGTATAGACTGTGTGTATTTATTCATGCTAAAATTGTTTATTAATAATAACTACTCTTAAAAGGTAAAATGGGTTGGTTGGCTAGCCTTGTCTTCACGAGAGGCGTCATGATGACCGAATCGGGGTTTGGGTCATGACAGTAGCTCCCCAGGTTCAGGTTCCAGCGGTTCAGCCAGTTGTAGCAGTTCATCCGAGTGTAGTTGCTCAGACCAGCGATGGAGCGGCTATGTCCACCGATGCTTTTTGGAGGCTTGATAGGTTCACCAAGCTCTTCACTAATACTTTTAGCGGTGATTCTTCTGAGTATCCCCAGGATTTCCTATATAGCTGCTACGAGGTTCTCAGGAACATGGGCATTGTTGAGACCAATGGTGTCGGTTCTGCTACATTTCGCCTGTCTGGATCTGCCAAGACTTGGTGGAGGGATTATTGCTTAGCTAGGCCAGTCGGGTCGCCATCTTTGACTTGGGAGAAGTTTATAGTTTTGTTTCTGGAGAAGTTTCTCCCCGTTACCCAGAGAGAGGCCTATCAGAGGCAGTTTGAGCGCCTCCAGCAGGGTTCCATGACGGTCACCCAGTATGAGATCAGGTTCATCGACTTAGCTCGCCATGCTCTTGTCATACTTCCTACCAAGAGGTAGAGGTAGAAGTCCTAGAGATGGAGCTCAGGCCGCTAGAGGTGGAGGCCAGCCAGCAGCAGGCCATCCCAGAGTGATAGTTCAGGGTAGTGGGGCCCAGCCCTGATGTTATGCCCTTCCATCCAGGCCCGAGGTTGAGTCTTCAAATGTAGTCATTACAGGTACCATTCTGGTTTGTGATAGAGATGCTTCAGTGTTATTTGATCTAGAGTCTACCTATTCGTATGTGTCATATTATTTTGCACCGTGCCTGGCCATGCCTAGTGATTCATTGAGTATTCCTATTTATGTGTCTACACCGGTGGGTGATTCTATCGTGGTTGATCGAGTCCATCATTCTTGTGTTGTGGCGATTGGGAGTCTCGAGACTCGTGTAGATTTGTTTTTTTAGACATGGTCGACTTCGATGTTATATTTGGGAATGGACTGGTTGTCACCATACCACACTATCTTGGATTGCCAATGCAAGACTGTGACCTTAGCTTTACCAGGTATGCCTCGTTTAGAGTGGAGAGGGACTTTCAGTCATTTTACCCGCAGCGTTATCTCTTATGTGAAGGCTCGGCGTATGGTCGAGAAGGGGTGTCTCGCTTATTTGGCTTATGTTTGTGATTCCAGTGCTGAGGTTCCCTCTATTAATTCTATGCTTATGGTTCGTGAGTTTCCTGAGGTGTTCCCTTCAGACTTGCCGGGGATGGCACCTAGCAGGGATATTGATTTCTGCATTGATTTGGCTCCGGGCACTCAACCTATTTCTATTTTGCCATACCGCATGGCCCCACCAGAGTTGAAAGAGTTGAAAGAGCAGTTGCAAGACTTGCTTGAGAAGGGTTTCATTAGACTCAGCGTTTCGCTTGGGGTGCGCTAATGTTGTTTGTAAAGAAAAAGGATAGTTCGATGAAAATGTGCATTGATTACCAGCAGTTGAACAACGTTACAATCAAGAATAAGTATCCACTGCCGAGGATTGGTGATTTATTCAACCAGCTTCAGGGTGCCAGGGTATTTTCAAAGATTGACTTGAGATCTGGCTACCATTAGTTAAGGATTAGGGCATCCGATGTCCCTAAGATAGCTTTCCGCACTCAGTACGGGCATTATGAGTTCTTAGTCATGTCATTTGGGTTGACAAATACCCTAGCAGCTTTTATGGATTTGATGATTCGTGATAGTCTTCATTCATGATATTTTGATATATTCCCACATCCAGGAGGAGCACGAGCAGCATTTCAAAGTGGTTCTTCAGACTCTGAAGGATAGTCAGCTATATGCAATGTTCTCGAAGAGTGAGTTCGGGTTAAGTTCAGTTGCATTCCTTGGTCAGATCCTATCAGAAGAGGGTATTCAGGTTGACCTGAAGAAGATTGAGGCAGTCAAGAACTGGCCTAGACCAGCATCAACTACAGAGATTCGGACTTTCTTTGGATTGGCAGGCTACTATCGTCGGCTCGTGGTGGGTTTCTCATCTAACGCAGCCCTGATGACCAAGTAGACCCAGAAGGGAGTCCAGTTCAGATGGTCAAACTAGTGAGGCGAGCTTTCAGAGGCTCAAGACAGCTCTGAATACAGCACCTATGTTAGTTTTGCTCACAGGTTCAGGGCCTTACATAGTCTATTGTGATGCTTCCCGTATTGGGCTTGGTGTAGTATTGATGCAGGATGGCAAGGTCATTGCCTATGCTTCGAGGTAGTTGAAGATTCATGAGAAGAACTATATGGTGCGTGATTTGGAGTTGGCAACCGTTGTTCACGCATTGAAGATTTGGAGGCACTATATGTATGGCGTGGTATGTGAGGTGTTCACAGATCATAAGAGTCTTCAGTACACTACTAGAAAATGGGCCTATGGCAATGGTTTGTTAGCAACGGGTCACAAACCGTTGCAATAGAATGGATATAGTAATGGGTACAACCGTTACAATAGGGTTGGGATGATATTAGCACAGTTTAATGATACAACCATTCCAATTGTATTCGAACCGTTGCCATGGAGTATTTTTCCGCAATAGTTTGTACCCCGTTCCAATAGACCGATTTATTGGAACGGTTCAAAATATTTTTATTTTTATGGGAACGATTTTCATTCCCTCTTAACTTCCCCCCCTCCCCCCCAAAAATTTGGTAAACCCGCCAAATGAATCCCATATTTTTTTATATTTTTGATTAATTTTAATGATAATAATAATAATATAAAATTACTTAAAACTAATATATATTTCTCCTTTTCCCAGCAAACTCAGCCATGTTGATTTGCTTTAGACCATCTTCATTTTTTTTTCCTTTCAAAATTCATTCCTCAAAATCCTCTCATTAACTCCTAAAATCCTAATACATAATAGATTCATCTCAAAATCCTCACTTTCCCTGTAGATTCATCTCAAGGATAGACCAAAATCCCCAAATTCAAAAATTAATTTTATGGTATAGTTGGAGAAGCTGTCCAAATGAATATGTAAGATGTTCAGATAAACCACACTCCAAAAACATAACTCAATAAACAGAGCAATTTGTTAAACCAGAGATCAAGAAGAAGAAAATACAAAGACAACAGAGAAGAACACAAAGCTAGGTTTTCGTGAAACAAGCGCGATTCTTGATTGTAGAGGTTCTTTAAAAAGGGCGATTGTTGTTGCATATCTTCTGATTTTTCTGAGAGGTATGTTAATCTCATTCTTTTTCTTCACCTAAGTGTTGTTGGAATGACACTTTCAACATTGGTTTATTTCTTGTGCTTTTTGATTTCAATACTGTTTCTTAATATTTGATTAATTTGGTTTGATGTAATTTTATTTCTTGCTCCTTTTCTCTATTACATTGGTCATCTTTTATATATGTATATTTAATTGGAGCCGAAAGTAGCAGGTAATGTTATTGGAAATGGGAGAAATATTATTTTCCTAAAAATAATATAATTTAACGATGTAAAAATTATATTGGTGTAAACACGATGTATTTAAATGTATTCTATTTCAATTTTCTGCTCGTTGAAATTCTTTAGCATCCCATGTTTTCCTTGAAGTTGTTTTTGATGTTATTTCTTAATATATTCCGAACTTGTTATCTTATATCTACTTCCTTCGTATTACTAGAATATGTCATGTATTATAAGTTAAAAATTATTTTGAAAATATATGTATGTCGACGGGAAGCAAATGTTTTTCCATTTGTGGATGGCAGTTTGGCTGAACTGTTTAAAGAAAAATGTGCGCGGGTGGCTGAGGAGAATTAATTAGCTTGGAAAAGGGATTCTAAGTGTGTTTGTTTGGAGATTTATAACAAGCTCACACAACCAATATTTTGAGCTTATATCACTTAATCTTTACTATAACAGTCTGTTGTTTCACTTTCTTGCTGGTAGTTGAATTCATTGTTACTGCAAGGTGATCTTTCCCCAATATCTATGAAGTTCTTGATTAGCATATTATTATTTTTATATTCTTCAATGACATTTTTGACAATGTCATCTTCACAACCTTTAAAACCAGACCTTAATTTATAAGAATGACTACTCGAGGTGGAGTATATACCTTTTGAATTGAGTTGCATCTGTGCTATCATGCTCTTGTAGCCTGTATTTACCTTCAATCTCGAAAATCATTCCACTGGTGCATAATATTAGCTTTTCTATACCAGGTTGTAGACTCACTTGAGAAAGGCATTGAACATGACAATAGATATATGATTAGCGAGATGGAGCTCCTTGTCTATTGGTAATATTTACTGAGTCATTCTGAATGCTTATTATCATATCTACTTGTGCGTCTCTCTCAAATTTGATTTGTAGCTAATTTTCATTTTGCATTCTAGATTTATTTCTATTCCAAAAGATATGGGTGCTTTCACTGCCATATGTTTCTCCTTCATTCATGATTGTATATATCATGTGATCCCCTACAGATTTTGATTACTCTTTCTGATTGAGAAGTAACCAGCACATTGATATAATCCATGAAAATCCCACGCAGCTACTGCTTTTCCTCTGTTGCACCAGTTCTGGCCATCACTTACTGTTGCATTTTTCATGACGGATGAATATATTTTCCAGGAGCATTGTGATTATATCTTTGTATGATCGTCTTTGTGAATTTTAGGAGTATAGACCTGCCTCCTCAACCCACCTCTTGGTGTCAATTTTGCTTGCCAACAATACATGGCTGTCTTAGTGTAATGCTTGGATATTCTCGACAACCTTTTGAATCTGCAACTCGAGTGTCTTTGCCTTGTAGCTCCAGCCAATAGCTCTTGTTGTTTACATTAAAACCTAGAACATATAGATGAAAAGGTAAGAAACTCCACTTTCAGGTCATGACACTAGTCTGCACTATCCCTGAGTTTGTGCACAGACGTGATGCTGTCCTGTTTGCTAATGGTTTTCTGTGATCTTCCTCCTTTTGTTGTATTCTTTGAGTTGCCATAGTTTTGGGATGTATTGTGATGAAAATGTACTATGACAATATCTCCCAATATATTAAAAAAATCTCAATTTTTTATGCCAAAAAATAAACTTGTCTGATGTCAAAAAACTAGGCAGTCATCTGTCATAGATATTTTTTTCCTCCATCCTTTTCATGCGTATGCATGCCATAACTTCTCTTTCAAGGGAATTGAGTACCAAGTACCAATACCACCCATTGAAATTGAAAATCATGGTAAAGAATGAGCACACTAATGTTTCCTGTAAAAAAGAACGCATCGTTAGTATAAAAAAGTTAGGCATGATCTCCCTTAGGATTCGACCATATTGATCCATTGTTAAAAGAGTGTGCACAGTTGTGAGACTTGTCATTGTTCACAATCCTTCTTCCCAACACATCCAATTTCATGTATTCATGACATATTATTGTGCCAAAATCCAAAGCATCGTTTGCTAAATGATCCGCTAGTTGATTACCCTCCCTTAGTGTATGAGAGATCTAGGTATTATATTTGTTCATCATATCCTTGATCTCTTCTACATATATTTCAACATTCTATGGGCAAGTCCATGTACCTTGCAGCACCTTTGTCATTACTATCGAGTCAGTATGTAGGTCAATGAAGACATAATCATCATTTGAGAAATATTTCATCGCTTCTAGAATTGCTCGAGGGTCTGCCTTATTATTTGTTCCTTCTCCTATTTCTTTCCCCAAAGCATACAT
The DNA here is from genome assembly GCA_026770625.1 of Nicotiana glauca. NCBI lineage: Eukaryota > Viridiplantae > Streptophyta > Magnoliopsida > Solanales > Solanaceae > Nicotiana > Nicotiana glauca. The sequence goes on along the minus strand of MU687961.1, from coordinate 198,657 downwards.
CACATCACCTTCTTCATTTTTTAACACGAACCCCTAGCAAAAAGTAGAGTCAGACCTCACCAACATTTGCAATAATATCATGACCGTTATTGATGAGCATCTTATTCTATCATGTACTTCTCGAGAATTGACTATGTTTTACTATAAAATATGAGGCCCCTATATTATATAGTTTGTTTTGAGTCAGAAATGTTGAGTTTGTCGTTTAGAAAGTTCAGAAATTCATAGGTTGTTCATTTTTGTTTAGCTCGTTTTATCTTTTGGTGTAGGAAAGGGGATTATTATCTATACCTTGCAGAGTTAAAAACTGGGAATGACAAGAAAGAAGTTTTTGATCTGTCTTTAAAAGCATATTAGGTATTCAGTTATTTAAGCATGTAAGAAGAAAATTATACTGTTTTTATAAAGAAGAATATAATGATACATATTGGAAAGAATCTCGCTTAAGATGGTCAATTACTTTTGGTATGTCTTATTAAATTGTGATCCACGACTATTATTCAATCCAACATTTTACCTCTAATCCTATCTGACAAAAGATAAGCAATGGATGGCATGCTCGATGTGAGTGCTATCTTCATTTTGGAACACTTTACTGCAATTCTGAAGCTCCTAAGAAGGTTTTTGGAGTGGAGATTTGGTAGTTATTGAATGGTTGATGTTTAGCGTCATGATTTGCTAAAGAAGAATTTGATACAGTAGATAACTTTTTTATGAATGAATACTGTTATCGAGGTTTGGATGTGGTAATCTCCTTGAATAATTTTACTGGATTAGTTTGCATTTATTGTTTGTTGGTTTTCATCGAATCCTTTTAACTTCTAAGATGCATGGCAGTGAACATGAATGTTAACATATGCATGCTAGTTGATAACAAAGTAGCTAACAAATAAAGACTATAAGATTGATATACCCATGATCTATTAGTTATATCTTATGGAGCCTTAGTCTTTTGCCACAATGTCACTTTTACCAGAGGTCCTTAGTGTATTTTTTTGTTTTCTTTCATGTTCATGATGCAACACATGGCATAAACATGATGTTTAAGTGTACAACAAATTTCTCATTTTTCTTGTAACATCTACTAATTTGTGCAACTAGCACATTGTGTGCCCCAATTTGGTTACTTGGATGATGGGAAGTAAAAGGCTTTTCGCGCAAGAAACTTGANCATATGCATGCTAGCTGATAACGATGTAGCTAACAAATAAAGACTATAAGATTGATATACCCATGATCTATTAGTTATATCTTATGGAGCCTCAGTCTTTTGCCACAACGTCACTTGTACTAGAGGTCCTTAGTGTATTATTTTTTGTATTCTTTCATGTTCATGATGCAGCACATGGCATAAACATGATGTTTAAGTGTACAACAAATTTCTCATTTTTCTTGTAACATCTACTAATTTGTGCAACTAGCACATTGTGTGCCCCAATTTGGTTACTTGGATGATGGGAAGTAAAAGGCTTTTCACGTATGAAACTTGATTGTTAATGCGATGTAGGGCCTCTTTCCTTGTCATTTTCTTCCATTCCCCTCTCTTCATGTTACATGAGTAGTGATTGTATTTGTTTTCTAAGATGTATCTACTTACACTTATTGTTGCATTCTAAACCTTGTGTATAGACAGCTACAACTACTGCGGAGGCTGAATTATCAACTACCCATCACATTCGGCTGGGTTTGGCTTTAAATATCTCTATTTTTTACTATGAGATAATGAACTCCCCTGAAAGGTTTGTGTGGTTTTCATTAATTGAAGTCTACTCGCAACATGTTTTTCATCTCACTTGATTAGAATCTGTTTTCATCAGGGCATCCCACCTGGCTAAGCAGGTTTTTGATGAAGCAATATCGGAGTTGGATACCCTTAATGAGGACTCCTACAAAGATAGCACCTTGATTATGCAGCTTTTAAGGGACAATCTCACCTTGTGGACTTCAGACGTTCCAGAGGATGCAGGTATGTGCACGGAATATTCTCAAGGTTTCTTTGGGGTTTACATAATCTACTAGTTGCTAGTTCATTAACATTCTACCTGCTCTATTCGCCTCTTAGTTTCTAGGGTAAAATTGAGTCGCCATGGGTGCTAAGTTGCCTGTCACAGATGAGAGATATCCTCTGAACGAGTTAGTTGATCTATTCCGACCTTTAGATGGTATTTAGCGTGGAATTCTATCTTTCGTCGACCGATCTCTATCACTCCCCAACAGTCGTATTTGTATGGCATAGTCGTATTTACAAATGATATTTTGAGCAGGTTGAAAATTTTGCGATAGTAATATATACAAAGGAAACTCTGCCAAAAAATTTAAGAATTTAGAGAGTTTGAAAATTTTCGAGTTATCAAATTTAAAAAATTATGCATTGCTTATTAACTGAATTTGTGCTTGAAACTGCTTTACGTACTTTATGAATCAATTATCTTAAAAATTTTGTTTGATTATTTCTCATTGTTTTTTGTAGGTGCAGCAATTGCGGATGAAAGTAGTGACAAAGACCTTACCTGAGTGTTGTTGATCGTTGTTAGACTTTCTATTATTATGTCTAAGGATATAATTTAGTTTAGAACTTTTCGTATGCGAACTATCTATTTTGACTTTTGAATTATTGACCAAACAATGTATCCATATTTTGTGGATATGGTGTAAACCAATTTCATGGAATAGGAAAATATTTCTTATTTTGCTTCCATAAATATTATAATTTATTGCAATAGAGACTATAACCGTTCCAATATACCTACCAAATAATATGAGCAACCCCTGATAACCGTTACAATATGTCATAATTCCGTTACAATAGGGTACTGATAATTGTTCTAATATATCCCAAAAACTGTTGCAATAGGCTTAAAAAAATCAACTATATTATTATATTAAAACGGTTTATAACCGTTCCGACAGAAAAGAAAATCGTTCCTATAGATAGGACAATGGTGCAGTCCAAACTGTTACAATATCTCTATCTATGAGGACGGTTTTCAAACCGTTGCAAGTAACCGTTCCAATAGACCTATTGTAACGCCGAATCCCGGAACCCGTCCAAATCCGTTCCAATATACCTATAGGAATGGTTAGCCTAGCTATTACAACAATTTTAGAAGGGTTTCCATAGCTGCAATTTCTAGTAGTGGTACTTGTTTAAGCAAAATGAGTTGAATTTGAGGCAGAGGAGGTGGTTGGAGTTGTTGAAGGATTATGATATTACTATCTTATATCTCCCAAGAAAGGCCAATGTGGTGGCCATGCCTTGAGTAGAAAGTCAGCCAGTATTTGTAGCCTTGCTTATATTCCGGTCGGTCAGAGGCCTCTTGCTTTGAATGTTCAGGCCTTGGCAAATCTATTTGTGAGGTTGGATATTGCTGAGCCTAGTCAGGTATTAGCTTGCATGGTCGCTCTTTCGTCATTATTGGAGCGTATCTGTGATCGACCGTTTGATGATCCCCATTGGTGTGTCCTTAGAGACACGGTGCAGCGAGGAGGTGCCAAACAGGTTACCTTAGATGCTGATGGAGTCTTGAGATTGCAGGGTCGAGTTTGAGTGCCCAATGTGGATGGACTTCGAGAGTTGACTTTAGAGGAGGCCCAAAGCTCCAGGTACTCTATCCATTCGGGCGCCATGAAGATGTATCAAGATTTGCGGTAGCATTATTGCTGGCGTAGAATGAAGGAGGATATTCTGGCATATGTGGCACGGTGTTTGAATTGTCAGCAGGTCAAGTATGAGCATCAGAGGCCTAGTGGATTGCTTCAGAAGATTGAGCTTCCCGAGTGGAAGTGGGAGAGGATCACTATGGACTTCGTTACTGGACTTGCACTAACTCGGAAGAAGTTCGACAGAGTTTAGTTCATTGTTGATAGGCTGACCAAGTCAGTGCATTTCATTCATGTGGCAATCTCCTATTAATCCGAGAGGTTAGCTGAGATCTATATCCGGGAGATTGTTCGCCTTCGTGGTGTGCCGGTATCGATCATTTCGGACCGGGGTACACAGTTTACCTCGCGTTTCTAGAGAGCAGTTCAGCGAGAGTTGGGTACCCAGGTTGAGTTGAGTACAACATTTCATCCTCAGACGGACGGGCAGTCCGAGCAAACTATTTAGATATTGGAGGATATGCTCCGAGCTTATGTTATTGACTTTGGAGGTTCGTGAGATCAGTTCTTGCCCTTAGCAATGTTTGCCTACTACAACAGCTACCAGTCGAGTATCCAGATGGCTCCTTATGAGGCTTTATATGGTAGGAGGTGTCGATCTCCGGTTGGATGGTTTGACCCGGGAGAGGCTCGGTTGTTGTGTACAGATCTGGTTCAGGAGGCCTTGGACAAGGTCAGGATCATTCATGATAGGCTTCGTACAGCTCAGTCCAGGCAAAAAAGCTATGCAGATCGCAAGGTTCGAGATGTGGCTTTTATGGTTGGTGAGCGGGTATTGCTCCGAGTGTCGCCAATGAAGGGCCTGATGAGATTTGGGAAGAAGGGCAAGCTTAGCCCTAGGTTCATTAGTCCGTTTGAGATTCTTGATTGAGTGGGAGAGGTGGCTTATAGACTTGCATTGCCGCGGAGCTTATCAGCCGTGCATCCAGTTTTTCATGTGTCCATGCTCCGGAAATATCACGGCGATCCATCCCACGTGTTAGATTTCAGCACTGTCCAGTTGGACAAGGACTTGTCTTATGAGGAGGAGCCGGTAGTTATTCTAGAGCGGTAGATTGGACAATTGAGATCCAAGAGTTTCCCTTCTATTCATGTTTAGTGGAGAGGTCAGTCTCCTGAGGCATCGACTTGGGAGTCAGAGTTCGAAATGCGGAGCCGTTATCCTAATCTATTCACCGACTCAGGTACTTCCTTCTTCTGACCGTTCGAGGGTGAACGGTTGTTTTAAAGGTAGATAATGTGACGACCCAAAGGGTCATCACCTATTTTCTTATCAATTCTATGCTTCCGAGGCCTTGAAAACCTCATTTAGAGTCGCCTCGATTTGCGTTCACAGTTCGTGCGCGTAACCAAAAATTTTAAATATGAAATTTCATGAAAAATGCTAAGTTTTGATGTTAAAATGAATAAATTTGACTTTCGTCAATATTTTAGGCAAACGGACTCGGACCCGGACCCGTGATTTGACGGTCCCGGAGAGTCCGTAGGAAAATATGGGACGTGGGCTTATGCTTGGAATCGAGTTCGGAGGTCCCAAGCATGAGAAATGAATTTTTTAGAAAAATTATTTTCTGGAAATGTTTAAGAAAATTAGAAATGAAATCTGATTAGAAAGCGATGGTATCGGGCCCGTATTTTAGTTTCGGCGCCCGGTACAGGTCTAATATATGTTTTAAGTCCTTCTTGTGACATTTGGTTTGAATCGGACGTCGTTTGACGTGATTCGGACTTAAAGTTCTAAATTTAAAACTTGATGAATTTTGAATTTTTTTTTGATTTTGAGGTTTGATTCATTGTTGTTGAGGTTATTTAGGCGATTTGATCACACAGATAAGTTCGTATAATGTTGTTGAGTTAGTGCATGTCGTTGGTTAGGAGCCCCGAGTGCTTGGGAAGTGTTTCAGAGGTGTTTCAGAATGGTTTTTGACTTAGAAAGATTGCAGAAAATATGCAACAGGTGCTCAGGCCTGTTGCTCTTTGCGATCGCGTAGTCACTCTCGAGATCGCGTAAGGTAAATGGGGATAGGGGGATTTTTTTTCACCGCGAATGCGGAGCAATGGGGGGTTGCTCTACGTGAACGCGACCCACGTCACGCGAACGCATAGGGTAAATGGGGGCTAGTATGGAATTTTGCATTTCTCCTCTACTCGAACGCGTTCCTAGGCCCGCGAACGCGAAGGTCAGGAGGGCCAACCCTTCGCGAACGCATAAGAGGTATTGCGATTGCATAAGCCTGTGTAAGGCTGCTCTTCGCGAACACGGGAGACCCATCGCGAACGCGATGAAGGTCTGCCCAGCGATTTAAAAACAGTAGCTAACCAAGAATTTTATAAAATTTTCATAACTTCTTCAGCTTTACTCCAAATTGGGCGATTTTTTAAAGAGGATTTCACCACAAACTCATAGGTATGTAATCTTAGACTCGTTGTCTTCCATTTTCATCAACATCTAGTGAATTTCTAGGCCTAAAACATATGATTAAGGGTAGAAAATTAGGGATTTTGGTAGAGTTAGGGCTTTTTGATTTTTTTTTGATTTAGATCTTGTTTTGGGGTTGAATTTGAAAATAAATTATATATTCGGGCTCGTGGGTGAATGGGTGATTTGATTTTGGTCCGAACCTCGTGTTTTGACCAAGCGGGCCCGGGGTCGATCTTTGGGATTTTGGAAAAAATGATTGGAAAGCTATAATTGGACATAGCAATTGGATTGTTTAGCTTTTATTGATGATATTGAGTCAATTATGTATAGATTCGATTGGGTTGGATCCGAATTTGAAAGGAAAAGCGGTGTTTGAGGATTGAGTTGGCCGTGGAAGTTTGAGGTAAGTATTCGGTCTAACCGTAGCTTGAGGGATTAGGAGTTGAGTCATATTTGCTACTTTCTTCTTGTTGAGTACGATGTATAGGCATGTTGGCGAGTATCTATGTGTTGGTGTCGAGCATGACCGTGAGTCTTAAATTGAAAGTTGTTGTGTTCTTAAATGACATTTCAGGTGCTTTAATTAATGGTCTTCTATATTGAGCATAGATTTGTTTTATCCTCGTAGATCTTATTTATGATTGAGCATTGCCATTAATTGAGCTGAGCACAAGACAAGTTAAGATTGGTTATAGCTGATTCTCCCTTGCCGGGATGACTATTTTGATATTGTTGTTCCCATGCTGGGAAATTTTTATATTGCCTTTGTTCCCTTGCCGGGAAGTCATTCTATTGCTTATGCTCCCTTTTCGGGATTTCTTGTAATTTGTGATGAACTGTAAAAGAGAGCGGGTGGTACGCCTACCACAAGATATGATAAAATGGGAGCGGGTAGTACGCCTATCACAAGATTGATGAAATGGGAGCGGGTGGTACTCCTACGACAAGATAAAAATAAAATGGGAGCGGGTGGTACTCCTACCACAAGATATGAGAAATGGGATCGGGTTGCACGCCTGCAACAAGAAGAGACTGAAAATGAAAGTTGTCCTTATTTCTTTTATCCGTGTTAGAATTTAAATTGTAGTTTCCCCTATTATTCCTGATATTCTGTTTTTATCTGCTATCCCCGAAGCATGTTCCCTCCCCTAGCCTTAATTGTTTATTTTCTTCAATTTCTCCGTTCTATTTGCATATATATATATATATATATGTATATCTAGAGTCTGGTCCTAGCCTCGTCACTACCTCGCCGGGATTAAGCCAGACACTTACCAGCACATGGGGTCGGTTGTGCTGATGCTACACTCTGCACTCATGTGCAGATACCGGAGCAGCTTCTGGTGCGCAGCAGTAGTAAGGGAGCCATCCTTCAGTCCACGAGATTCCGAGGTAGCCCTGCTGGCGTCCGCAGGCCCGGCGTCTCTTCTATCAGTGTTCATGTTCTATTGACATTTGTATTCGAGATAGACTATGTTCTTTATTTCAAACTCGTATTTGTAGTAATCCTAGACAGTCCGTGTATGTTGTGATACCAGGTGCGGGGCAGAGACTTGTACTGGTTTTCTAGACACTGTTTCTATATTTAGTTCAGACTTCCGCTAAATTTTTTTTTGTTGTCTTTTAATTGCTTATTCACTAATAATTTAATTGTTTAATCATGTATAAAACGAGATGGGTTAATGATTGTAAAGGTTCTTGGCTTGCCTAACTTTCACGAGTATACACCATCACGACTTCCGAGGGTGGGAATTCCGGGTCGTGACAAAGCTAGTACATAAACACCATATGAGTACAATATTAATAACATAGTTTGCAAACGATTACAACTTTTTCAGATTAATAGCAACCACATTATTTAAAAAGACCATTAGTATACATAGATATACTAATTTGTGGAGCACACATACAACACATAATAAAAACTTCTTCAAACAGATGCCTTTGTGGAACAGTAGCTCGCTTGACAATTAGCCATACAACTGCCGAACTTCTCTTTGTCTGGAAATTTAAGAAAATATTGATTAAGTGTTAGATATCACCAAATGCAAGCGAGGTATGACTTATGAGTTACGAGTTACAGGCAAGGGCATCAAACATGCAAGATTAGACTAATTTTGGGCGAATTAAAATGGGTTGGGTCATAACCATTCCAGAATTTGCTTGGTGACACATGGATTAATATGAGTTAAACTATTGATAGTAATACAATCCGTCCAACTCAACTATTTTAATTTATTTATGAAAATATTATTCATTCTCTATCAGTTGGGGCAACAATGCTATTAAAATTTGCCCATATGTTATCTTTTTGCTTGTTACTATGTATATAACATGAAATTTTTTATTCCTTATCCCAATATTAATACCTTTTTATCGTTACTTCTCAAATCTCAGAACAACACACTGTCGTAGGTTCAGGGTAATTTCTTAAACTTAGAAGAATGGTGTTTGGTCTAAGTAGTGATTGGTCCCCCTGCTTCCGGCTAACCCACAGCTAGAGGAGAACTTAGAATTTGATAGTCACCTGTGTGCGGACTGTACTTATGTGTAATTCTCATTTTGTTTATTTAATTTTTTCTTTTACAGTTCTCTTAATCACCAAATTAAAATGACGAAAGCTTTTTCTTTATTAATCATAACTTTATCTAACCAGGTAAACCCGTAAAATTTAGGTTTTTGATATTTATATAAGTTTTCTTGCTCAAAAGAGAGAAAGGAGAGAACATCTATACCATTGAGGAGTAAATAGTTGTTGCATTTTCCATAAGCACATTTATAGTTACAAACACCACTTTTATCAGCCGCAATTATAGACCGAAAACATCCCTTAAAGGGGCAGTCGGCAAGTAGAGCGCACTTTGCCATGCATCCAGGAATGCCGAGAAAACATTCAGTCGCAGCAATAATGCCCCCTGTCCTTACCAGGCAATCCCACAAAGATTCAGAAGATACGGGTGACCCTGCAAAGAGAAGGATTGCAAGCACGAAAAGAAATTTAACGTTCAACTTTCCCTCCATATTGAATCTTTCTATTTTTATCAATGTTAGCAAGATGTATTAGTGTGAAAATAGGTAGAAGATTCATGAATATTTATAGTCGCACATACATAAGATAGCATATTCATAGTTTTGTCTTTAGCATATGTTTTTTGCTTCAGAAAAATCAATGAATTTTAACAAAGACATCAAATGTGAACAACCATGTGGGCCGTACGTGACACTGCATGAATAATTTTGTCATAATTATTCCTGTAATTTTGGACCATTAAAAAAAGACTAGTTAGGATTGTTATGAAATATTTTGACTAAAAAAATGTAAAATTCATTTAGTTTCTTCATTGTAAGACTTTTCATCATTTTATGACTTTAACGCTTAGTGTTTTTATTCTAGTTGTCATGAGTAGCCAGCTTTATTACTAATGTTGTGGACTCAATTATGGATGTAATTTTTGTCTGTGCTTACGGTTGAATCTATTTATTTATATAATTGGGGGACTAGACAAAGTGACTTGGCATCTTTCATAGTCTAAGAAACCTATTTTTTTTTTTTCTCCATGCTTTAACATTTTCGTCATTATTCTTATCATTTTAATTTTTGTTAGAATTTCAAAAGCCATGCCCTTTAGAAGACATAGAGTAAAAGAGGTCCAATATCTATTGCTATTTAAAAGAAGACACTTCTTACCTAATCGCTTAATTGCAATTAATTCTCAGCATATGCCGCCTACTATTTATTCAAAGAATGAAGGGTGATATAGCCACTCGTATTAATAATTACACTAGAAGACTTATCCGCGCGAAGCGCGGACTTTAAAAAACATTAATAAAATTTTAAAAAAGAATTTATCGAGTTAATAACAAGTGTACATATTATCCATCTTTTATGAGAAAGAAAATCGTCAATAAATAAAATCTGTTTGGTTTAATTCATAAATTTAGTTTATTTGTAGCAAATAATCAAAATGATGTATAATTAATTGTATATTATCAATGAATATTACTTAAGTTTTATCTAATTATGAAATTTCAAGACCAAGAAAAATAAAACCTAAAATAAAAATAAAAGACACATAGATTCTTAAAGCTACCAATTACATAAGTAAAATAAAATAAATTATTATTAGTTTTATATTGAGTAGCTAAAAATTTCTATGAGAAAAAATATGCGCTTTTTGACAAGATCGTTAGGAAGACCTTCTCCTCTTAGTTTGCAACATATGTTAAAAACTTTTATTCCATTAATTTATTGTATTATTCTGGTAGTTAAAGCGTGATTTTATTTGATACATTTAATTGAGTAACTGCAATCTTAAATTAGAGATAATGTCACACTTTAAAAAATAAAATTCACCAAGCATTCATATGAACAATTAATTTTTTAACAAAAAAATCTCTCAAAATAACCCACTTAATAAGATAAGAATCAAAACTAATTGTGTGTAAATCCTAACATTACAATAATGAGTATTGTTTGCAACTTGATTATGAACTTCACTAAGTTTTCAATCATCGATAGTATATCCCGAAAATAAAAAAATACATTATTTCAGAAATTTAATAACTCGTTGTCAAGTCATTTTTAAACTACCGAAAGCCTGCCCCATTTACATTGTTAAATTTTTGATCGGTGATAGCCTATTATTACATATAATTTCTTAATTAATTAAATTACGTTGTATGTTAACTTAAAGTTATCTACAAATTATCAATGCCACATATGAATGCCTAATTGAAAAAAGTTCATTGAAAAAAATAGAGGCAAAAGAATTATAAATAAATATAAAAATATATTTATAAAATAAATCTATATATAATAGTTAAAGAAAAACACATTGGAATCTCACTTCGACATTAGATAAAATCACGACTCAAAGTTATTGCAATTCTAGAGTACATTATATACAACAAAAAACAGGTATCAAAATCTCTATGTATATATTATTTTAAAAAAAATTACTTGTGACGACCAGCCCCGTCGTCTCATGTGTTATTGCTCAGTTTTCCCCGTTTGTTGCTTTTTCATATTTCATTATCGGTATGTGATGTGTGAGAGTTGATTTGAAATGATTTTGATAAGAAATGAGACACTTAGTCTCTTTGAGGAAGCTTAAGTTGGAAAAGTCAACCAGACGTTGACTTGTGAATTAGAGGGCTCGGAATTGATTTTCAATGATTTGGTTAACTTCGGGGGAAGATTTGTGACTTAGGAGCACGATCAGAATTGAATTTGGAGGTCCGGTAAAGAATTAGGCTTGAATTGGCGAAGTTAGTATTTTGGCGAATTTCGGTTGATAGGTGATATTTTGATCCGGAGGTCGGAATGGAATTCCGAGAGTTGCAGTAGCTCCATCATTTGATTTTGGATATGTGTGCAAAATTTCGGGCCATTCGGAGGTGTTTTGGTCGGGTTTTTGATTGAATGCGTATTTCGAAAGTTTGAAGGAAACTTAGGCTTGAATCCATGGTGAATTGATGATTTTTGTGTTGTTTGACGTATTTTTGTGATTGGAACAAGTTCGTATGATATTTTGGGGTATGTTGGTATTTTTGGTTGAGATCCCGGGGGCCTCGGGGTGTTTCCGGGTGACTAAACGAATCATTTTGGACTTGAGGAAGTTGCAGATTTTCCAGCTAAAGTGTTACAGGTTTTTTACCCATCGCGTTCGCGTGCAAGGAGTCGCGAATGTGTAGAAGGAATTTGAGGGCCAGGATTTTTGTTCTTCGCGTTCGTATTTGAGGCTTTGCAATTGCGTACAGTAAAGCGGCCAAGCATCGCGTTCGCGAGAGGTTACTCGCGTTCGCGTAGGTTAGTGGCTCAGACCTTCGCGTTCGCGTGGGTTCAACCGCATTCGCGAAGGGTAATTTTGGAAGAGGCGATTTTTGTTCATCGCGAACGCGAGAGGTCCCTCGCGTTCGCATAGAAGAAACTGGGCATCAAAAGGGTTATTAATTGATATTTCATCTGCGAGCCTCTGTTATTTTTCCTCCATTGTTGAGCGATTTTGGAGCTTGGGAGAGCTAATTGAAGAGGGATTCAAGGAGGATTTATTGGAGGTAAGTTCTTTAGCCTAAATACACGAGATTATATTAGATTTAACATGGAAATTGGTTAAAATTCACCAAAAAGGGGTAAAGTTAGGGCATGAGTTTTTGATATTTCAAATTGGAATTTGATAGGTCATTTGAGCTCGGATTTGGGAGTTCTTGGTATTTATGAACTCGTGGCGAGACGAGGAATCAGGTAATGTAAGTTTTTTTAATTTTTCGAGAAGTGGGCTTGGGGCTCGGGTTTTGCCAACTTCGTATTTTTTGGTATTTTTCGAGTTCTTTCAGTTGGGTTATGTTCCATTAGCTTTTTTTAACGTATTCCTTGTGGTTTTGGTCAGATTCTACACTCGAGGAGGTCGATTTGCGAGGGAAGCGCAAGGCGAGCTAGGATTTCGGTCGGGTTGAGGTGAGTAATGGTTATGACTGATGTACTGAGGGTTTGAGACCCCGTATTTGCATTATGTAGTGCTATGTTAAAATAAGATACGCGCCGTATGATAAGCGTGGTAATGTTACTGCTAGGGATTTGGTCTCAGTCCATTCCGATTGATGACTCTACTGTAATTTTGACTGAGACTGAGCTTATATCCGTATATTTTTGGCTAGTTGCCATGTTTGGGGCCTTGTATCGATTTGTAGAACCCTTAGGGAGCATGTTGAGCTAATTGACCTAACTTTACCTGTTAAAAACATACTCTCAGTCATATCCTTAAATGTAAAACATAATATGAACCAGTCTTAGCAATTTGCACCCTAAATGAGGAATACCTGGGGTTGAAAACCTCGTCTTAGCTGAGTGGGCCCGAGAGGCCAAGTCTATATTGACCGAGAGGGGTCAAGGACCCCATAGTGAGGTATTTGATATACACCAGATCAGACTGCACGCCACAGAGGTATATTATATGGATCGGACTGCACGCAATAGCATACTTTATGGATCGGACTGCACGCCGCAGTTGTATATTGTAAGGATCGGACTGCACGCCGCAGTACTATATTATATGGATCGGACCGCACGCAGCAGTAGTATATTATATGGATCGTACTGCACATCGTAGTAGTATATTATATGGATCGGACCGCACTCCGCAGTAGTATATTGTATGGATCGGACTGCACACCGCAGTAGTATATTGTATGGATCGGACTGCACGCCGAAGTAGTATATTGCATGGATCGGACTGCACGCCGCAGTAGTATATTGTATGGATCGGACTGCACGCCACAGTAGTATATTGTATGGATCGGACTGCACGCTGCAGTAGTATATTATATTGATCGGACTGCACGCCGCAGTATTATAGCGCTTGGGCTGGATGAGCCCCTCCGGAGTCTGCACACACCACTAATGAGCGCAGTCGACTGTAATTATTGGATCGGCTACACGCCGCAATAGTATATACTATAATTGGATCGGGATGTACGCCGCAACAGTATTATGTATGGATCGCGCTGCGCGCCGCAGTAGTATTGGTAAATTGTCCGACTGTAGGAGATTTTCAGCAGTTTTCCTTGGTTAACTGACCTTTACTGCCTTTACTGTTGGTTATAGAACTGTGTAGTGTTCTTACAGGATTTCTTTCATTCAGTTGTTATTTATTGTTATTACACACTGAGTTGGAGTACTCACTTTACTCCTTGCACCTTGTGTGCAGATACAGGGATCCCGGAGGCATAGCTGAGGTTATTGTTGTGCCTAGTTCAGTTGTCGGAGTCCTCGAGGTAGCTGCCGGCGTCCGCACGACCCGATTTCTCCACTTGTCTTTTCTTTTACTTCCGCACCTAGACTTTCATATGTATAGGATGTTGCTCAGTTGTATTTAGAGGCTCTGACTTGTGACACTAGATCTGATATGGGCTGTTTGATATTATTGTGGTTTTCGCACAGTTTTTATTACTATCACAGACTGGGATTTTGCTCAATTGATATTTTAAATTAAATCACTTATAAGGAGATTTGTAACTTGGGATGAGAATGTTCTAAAGGTCGGGCTTGCCGAACAAGGTGTTGGGCGCCATCACGACCAGGGTTTGGGTCGTGACAAGTTGGTATCAGAGCCTAGGTTACTAGGTCTCACGAGTCATGAGCAGGTTTAGTAGAGTCTCGCGGATCGGTACGGAGACGTCTGTATTTATCCTCGAGAGGCTGCAGAAACTTTAGGAAAACTTCACTTTCTTGGAATTCTTATCATGCGTACTTGATTCAGCTTGAGATATAACTATTAAAATTCATTCTACACATCCTGTATGCGCACATGAGCGCTCAGTATTTTATGTGCCTTGATGGCTTGTGATTCCTCGACCAAGGGGCGAGTTGTGATCCCGTGAGTTTGATGTTGGGCCAGTTTGGAGGACTTGAGGCCGGATCTTGCCTATGGCTTGAGCACCGAGGTGCTGATCATGTGAGCAAATATTTTGAACTTATATGTTTTGTATTGTCCTTATTAGTCATAATGGCAGTTAGCTATCCATGTGATGAGTATGTTAGTACTGCGGGATGTATATATATATGACTTGGTAGTGACGAAGAAGTCTGCTGGATAATAGATGAACTGTTAAGTGTTCGATTCCTATCGTGATTGATGTGTAGCCCGAATTATGGGCGCGTGAAGAATATTTTCATATATCCTAGTTGGAATTTAAGTGCAATACTTGTGGCGGAATGAGTTGAGACTCGGGAAGACGAAAATGGCTGTGTTATATGTATGATGGTGGAAGATGTGATGAAATACTAAATTGAGGCGAAGCAGGTGGGTTATCTCCTACGGAGTGTTCTTAAGGGGTACGATTCTTATGTATGTTGTTAGAAGATCTCATGTGTAATTGAAAGGCACATGTTGTAATTTGAAAAAAAAATTTGGGTAACTTCAGAGAGTGGACTCAACTGACGTGGGGATGAATGCGAGGTTTGCAGAGGATTATAGTACTAGATGATCTGTGTTTTCATAAACTAGTAGATGATTTGAGTTTAAGCTCACTATAATATTGTGGCATCATTAGAGTAAAAGTATTATGGGTTATTAAATGTTTCCTGATAGATGGCTTCGAGCCAAGTTGGGGAGGTTGTTGTTGATTAGCTGATCGCACAGTTATATGCTATGTTGTTTCAATTTCGAGGTATGCTGGCGGATCAGTCCTGGTTGCATAAAATGAGCCGAGGATGGCAAAAGTGAAGCAAAATTTTGATAAAGGTTACACGGTGCTTCGTAGATGTGAGGAAATAATAGGATGTCTCGAGCTATTTTTGATAAAGAATGCTCAGTGTATAGAGAAGGAAGATGGTTGTTTGTATTGGTATGAGATCAAGTTCTGCGACGTTAGAGTGCTAATAAGGCAAAGTAGTTTTGTTCGATATGTCAGATAATTTACAGTTGTTTAAGAGTGAATGAATCTCGAGAATGATTTTATTGTGTCCAAGATTTGGCATGTAATAATCAGGTGTCTTAAGGTTGGGTATATGGTTAGGGACTGTGTTTTCATTAGAAAAGATCAAGACTTGTGGTATTTTATGTTAATTATGGAATTATGTATCAGTATCTGGGAAGTAATGGTAACGAATTTCAGACTCGCAGGAAGTTCTTCGGGGTAATGCACTCTGGAATGTGGTATTTCTAGGAACGATTGAGAGAGTATTCAGTGGTCTATGGGTCTTAGACAATATGGTCTTATGTGTGAGTCTCGTATGGTAAGCCTGGATTGAGGCATTGTGATGCTACAACGTGGGAGAAATATCAAGTTGATGATGAATAAAAAGAGAAGTTAGATAGATGGAATAGCTTGATAGCAGATCGAATCTATATGGTAAGAATATGATTAACTCTTGTATGTGTTCGAGGTAATGAGCTTTTACTGCATTTTGCAGCAATGCTCTTGGGTTTTGACGGCTTGCTCAGCTTAGTTTAGACTGAAGGATTCAGTACTGGCAGTTTAGCTTATACAAATGGAGTTGACAGAGATGCTCTTGTTGGGTTTTACCGTGGTTTGAAGATGAGTATATTTTATATGGGTATGCGAAGCATCGAGTGTGTAATGATTTGTCCTCTAAAAGGGATTAATGAAAGTTCTTGACTAGCTGAGTGCGTCGATGTCTGCAGCGCGGAAAGGAGATAGAAGTTCTCATGTTACCCTTGGAGGGTATGGTATATGCGTTGTGTTGTAGAGGACCGAGACTGGCATGTGCGAGGTTTCAGTTCAGTTCTGAAAAGAAGTTCATAAAATTCCTAGGCAACAGGTAGCTTAAGGTAACCAAAGAGATGGTACTTTTAATTGGAAGTGATTTGACGAGGGTATATGTTTCAGAAAAAGGGCAATGTGACTAAGTTAATGGTACTTCAGTAGTATTGCGGCACTTTCTTGCTAGATCGACTGCTGATACCTGAGTGTGTTTGATGGCATAGGAGAATTTTAAGAATATCTTTTCGTGGAACGATTGGGTACTCGAGGTGCATCGGACTATGTTCTAGCAGAATGGTTGTGTTACGAAGACCAACGGACGGCTGGCAAGGATTGCTTTTATTAATTGGATATTTGTTACAGATGTCAGTACAAAGTTTACTACCATTGATTCAGTTTTGGAATTGAAGAACTTTTTCGGATGCGTTCCTTATGGTCGGGCATGTCGTCGGGCGAGATTGTGGATTTCGTTATTGATTTGGTGTCGGGCACCGTATCGTATGGCTCCGGCATGAGTTATAGAAGTGGAAGGAGCAGCTTCAGGCTTCTAGGCAATGAGTTTGTTAGTGAGCTGATTGGATATGTGTTTAGCTTGAGTTGGTTTGGTTGGCCCCGAATTGTATTGATGAAAGATAGGTTGATTCGATCGTTATTGAACCTGCTAGTGATCTGGGAGATCTATGAGTTGCTTTTTCTGTGTTGTGCAACGTTATGATTTTCGGATTGTATTTGAGTTTTCTGGCTTACAACGCTATATGTAGATATTCTTATGCACTCAGTATGCGTACGACCGATACTCGATATTTTGTTATAATGAGCAAATTTGGCTCGATGTGCATCTCCCTATGTAAGATATATGTATGGATCGGGTGGCACGCCGCCCCGGGTATGTTGTCTGGGTCGGATTGCACGCCGCAACAGTGTGATGATGGGAATAATTTTCCATATGCTGTCTTATATGCCTTGTTTCCTAGTTCCAAGGAAAATCCGTATTGGGTGTTGCTCGGCGAATGGCACCTCGGTTGTGTACTTTCAGGATCATATGGTGTATATTACTTGCTTCACCATGGGTGTGATGGATTGCTTGGTTTCAGACATCAACCTATGTGTGGCTGTCTATTTTGAGCATAGTGACTTGAGGTACAACTCTTTCACTTGAGTCATTTTCATGATCTGTGTATATTCAGACTGTCGCTTATGGGTGTGCGTAGTTAGCAAGTTAAGGCTTAGGTCTGTATTGATGTGTCATGTCACCTGGGTGGTGTGTTTAGTCAGAAGAGATCATTGGGATTATTAATGAATACGATAGGATTTGATTTCAGCTTGTTGGAAGGATAATATCAAGGTTCAGCTCGGAATCCGCTGTGGTATTACTCAAAAGGGAAGAAATGCCTTCATGAATGATTGGTCTAAGAAATGGTTATGGTTTACTGCGTGTTTCATCATCATTGATAGGATACGAAGATGTTGGAGTGAAACTTTAGCTAATAAGAGGTTTTCTATCGGTATTTGGTTGTTGTGGGTAATCACTGTGAATAGAAGTTATCGTTTCGAGTGTCTGGATTGTATGGTATATCATACGATTCAACCTAAGGTTGCAGGTATGGCTTATTATAGCTGGTTCAAGTTTATTCTGAATATTGACGTGAGGTTCTGATTTTGAGTATGATTTCGGAAAGTGCAATGTGGTTCTACGGTTTATGGTCTAGATGGACTGTGAAATTTCAGCTGTGTTGTACTATCGGACCTATGTGAGTTAGGGTGACATGGGATCACCCTGGTTATATGCTTGGTAAGGTCATTTAGCTATTGGTGGGCTTCTAGAACAACTCTGGGTACGCTCGAGGACGAGCGTTTGTTTAAGTTGGGGAGGATGTGACGACCCGGCCCGTCGTCTCGTGTGTTATTGCTCAGTTTTCCCCGTTTGTTGCTTCTTCATATTACATTATCGGTATGTGGTGTGTGAGAGTTGATTTGGAATGGTTTTGATAAGAAATGAGACACTTAGTCTCTTTGAGGAAGCTCAAGTTGGAAAAGTCAACCGGACATTGACTTTTGAGTTAGAGGGCTCGGAATTGATTTCCAATGATTTGGTTAACTTCGGGGGATGATTTGTGACTTAGGAGCGCAATCAGAATTGAATTTTGAGGTTTGGTGTAGAATTAGGCTTGAATTGGCGAAGTTAGTATTTTGGCAAATTCCGGTTGATTGGTGAGAATTTGATCCGGGGGTCAGAATGGAATTCTGAGAGTTGCAGTAGCTCCGTCAGGTGATTTTGTATATGTGTGCAAAGCTTCGGGTCATTCGGAGGTGTTTTGGTTGGGTTTTTCATCAAATGCGTATTTCAGATGTTTGAAGAAAACTTAGGCTTGAATCTGTGGTGAATTGATGATTTTTGTGTTGTTTGACGTGTTTTGGTGATTGGAAAAAGTTCGTATGATGTTTTGGGGTATGTTGGTGATTTTGGTTGAGATCCCAGGGGCCTCGTGGTGATTCCGGGTGACTAAAAAGATCATTTTGGACTTGAGGAAGTTGTAGATTTTCCGGCTGAAGTGTTGCGGGATTTTTACCCTTTGCGTTCGCGTGCAAGGAGTCACGAACGCGTAGAAGGAATTTGAGGGCCAGGAATTTTGTTCTTCGCGTTCACGTTTGAGGCTTCGCGATCGCGTACAGTAAAGCGGCCAAGCATCGCGTTCGCGAGAGGTTACTCGCATTCACGTAGGTTAGGGGCTCAGACCTTCACGTTCGCGTGGGTTCAACCGCGTTCGAGAATGGTAATTTTGGAAGAGGCGATTTTTGTTCATCACGAACGCGAGAGGTCCCTCGCGTTCGCATAGAAGAAACTGGGCATCAGAAGGGTTATTAATTGATATTTCATCCGCGAGCCTATGCTATTTTTCCTCCATTGTTGAGCGACTTTGGAGCTTGGGAGAGCTAATTGATGAGGGATTCAAGGAGGATTGATTGGAGGTAAGTTCCTTAGCCTAAATACACGACATAATGTTAGATTTAACATGGAAATTGGTTGTAATTCACCAAAAGGGGTAAAGTTAGGGCTTGAGTTTTTGATATTTCAAATTGGAATTTGATAGGTCATTTGAGCTCGGATTTGGGAGTTCTTGGTATGTATGAACTCGTGGCGAGACGAGGAATCCCGTAATGTAAGTTTTGTAATTTTTTGAGGAGCTTGCCCGGGGCTCGAGTTTTTCCAACTTCGTGTTTTTGTGTATTTTTCGAGTTCTTTCAGTTGGGTTATGTTCCATTAGCTTATTTTAATGTATTGCTTGTAGTTTTGGTCAGATTCTACACACAAGGAGGTCAATTTGCGAGGGAAGCGAAAGGCGAGCTTGGATTTCGGTCGGCTTGAGGTGAGTAATGGTTATGAATGATGTACTGAGGGTTTGATACCCCGTAGTTGCACAATGTAGTGCTATGTTAAAATGAGATACGTGCCGTATGATTAGCGTGGTAATATTACTGCTAGGGATTTGGACTCGGTCCATTCTGATTGATGTCTCTACTATACTTTTGACTGAGACTGAGCTTATATCCGTATATTTTAGGCTAGTTGCCATGTTTGGGGCCTTGTGCCAATCTGTAGAACCCTAGGGAGCATGTTGAGCTAATTGACCTCACTTTACCTGTTGAAAACATATTCTAAGTCATATCCTTAACTGTAAAACATAATATGAACCGGTCTTAGCAATTTGCACCCTAAATGAGGAATACCTGGGGTTGAAAACCCCGTCTTAGCTGAGTGGGCCCAAGAGGCCAAGTCTATATTGACCGAGAGGGGTCTAAGACCCCATAGTGAGGGTATTTGATATACACCGGATGACTGCACGCTGCAGTAATATATTATATGGATCGAATTGCACATCGCAGTAGTATATTATATGGATCGGACTGCACGCCGCAGTAGTATATTATATGGATGGGACTGCATGCCGCAGTAGTATATTATATGGATGGGACTGCACGCCGCAGTAGTATATTATATGGATCGGACTGCACGGTGCAGTAGTATATTATATGGACCGGACTGCACGCCGCAGTAGTATATTATATGGATCGGACTGCACGCCGCAGTTGTATATTATATGGATCCGATTGCACGCCGCAGTATTATAGTGCTTGGGATGGAGGAGCCCCTCCGGAGTCTGCACACACCCCAGTGAGTGCAATCGACTATTATTATTGGATAGAGCTGCGCACCGCAACAGTATATACTATAATTGGATCGGGCTGCACGCCGCAGTAGTATTATGTATGGATCGGGTTGAGCGCCGCAGCAATATTGCTAAATTGTCGGACTGTAGGATATTTTAACCAATTTTCCTTGGTTAGCTGACCTTTACTGCCTTTACTGTTGGTTATAGAACTGTGTAGTGTTCTTACAGGATTTCTTACTTTCAGTTGTTATTTATTACTATTACTCACTGAGTTAAAGTACTCAGTTTACTCCCTGCACCTTGTGTGCAGATACAGGGATCCCGGAGGCATAGCTGAGGTTATTGCTACTACCTAGTTCAGTTGTCGGAGTCATCGAGGTAGCTGTTGGCGTCCGCAGGACCCGATTTCTCCTCTTGTCTTTTCTTTTACTTCCGCACCTAGACTTTCATATGTATAGGATGTTGCTCAGTTGAATCTAGAGGCTCTGACTCGTGACGCCGGATCTGATATGGGCTGTTTGATATTATTGTGGTTTTCGTACTGTTTTTTTTACTATCACAGACTGAGATTTTGCTTAATTGATATTTTAAATTAAATAACTTATAAGGAGCTTTATAACTTGGGATGAGAATGTTCTAAAGGTCGCGCTTGCCTAACAAGTTGTTGGGTGCCATCACGACTGGGGTTTGATAGGTGAGATTTTGATCCGGGGGTCGGAATGGAATTACGAGAGTTACAGTAGCTCCGTCAGGTGATTTGTGACTTAGGATATGTGTGTAAAATTTCGGGTCATTCGGAGGTGTTTTGGTCAGGTTTTTGATCGAATGCGTATTTCGGAAGTTTGAAGAAAACTTAGGCTTGAATCTATGGTGAATTGATGATTTTTGTGTTGTTTGACGTGTTTTGGTGATTGGAACAAGGTCGTATGATATTTTGGGGTATGTTGGTGTTTTTGGTTGAGATCTCGGGGGCCTCGGGGTGATTCCGGGTGACTAAATGAATTATTTTGGACTTGAGGAAGTTGTAGATTTTCCACCTGAAATGTTGCAGGTTTTTTACCCATCGCGTTCGCGTGCAAGTAGTCGCGAACGCGTAGAAGGAATTTGAGGGCTAGGATTTTTGTTCTTCGCGTTCGACTTTGAGGCTTCGCGATCACGTATAGTAAAGCGGCCAAGCATCGCGTCAGCGAGAGGTTACTCGCGTTCGCGTAGGTTAGGGGCTCAGACCTTCGCGTTCGCGTGGGTTCAACCGTGTTCGCGAAGGGTAATTTTGAAAGAAGTGATTTTTGTTCATCGCGAATGCGAGAGGTCCCTCGCGTTCGCATAGAAGAAACTGGGGATCAGAAGGGTTATTAATTGGTATTTCATCCGCGAGCCTATATTATTTTTCCTCCATTATTGAGCGATTTTAGAGATTGAGAGAGCTAATTGAAGAGGGATTCAAGGAGGATTAATCGGAGGTAAGTTCCTTAGCTTAAATACACGAGATTATATTAGATTTAACATGGAAATTGGTTGAAATTCACCAAAAAAGGGTAAACTTAGGGCTTGAGTTTTTGATATTTTAAATTGGAATTTGATAGGGCATTTGAGCTCGGATTTGGGAGTTCTTGGTATGTATGAACTCGTGGAGAGACGAGGAATCTGGTAATGTAAGTTTTGTAATTTTTCGAGAAGCGAGCCCGGGGATCGGGTTTTGCCAACTTCGTATTTTTGGTATTTTTCGAGTTCTTTCAGTTGGGTTATGTTCCATTACCTTATTTTAATGTATTTCTTGCGGTTTTGGTCAGACTCTACACTCGAGGAGGTCGATTTAGGAGGTAAGTGAAAGGAGAGCTAGGATTTCGATCGGCTTGTGGTGAGTAATGGTTATGAATGATGTTCTGAGGGTTTGAGACCCTGTATTTGCACTATGTAGTGCTATGTTGAGATGAGATACACACCGTATGATGAGCGTGGTAATGTTACTGCTAGGGATTCGGAACTCGGTCCATTCTGATTGATAACTCTATTGTACTTTTGACTGAGACTGAGCTTATATCCGTATATTTTGGGCTAGGTGCCATGTTTGGGGCCTTGTGCCGATCTGTAGAACCCTTAAGGAGCATGTTAAGCTAATTGACTTCACTTTACCTATTGAAAACATACTCTCAGTCATATACTTAACTGTAAAACATAATATAAACCGGTCTTAGCAATTTGCACCCTAAATGAGGAATACCTGGGGTTGAAAACCCCGTCTTAGCTGACTGGGCCCGAGAGGCCAAGTCTATATAGACCGAGAGGGATCAATGACCCTATAGTGAGGGTATTTGATAAACACCGGATCGGACTGCACGCCGTAGTAGTATATTATATGGATCGGACTGCATGCCGTAGTAGTATATTATATGGATCGGACTGCACGCCGCAGTAGTATATTATATGGATCATACTGCACACCGCAGTAGTATATTATATGAATCGGACTGCACGCCGCAGTAGTATATTATGTGGATCAGACTGCATGCCGCAGTAGTATAATATATGGAACGGACTGCACGCCGCAGTGATATATTACGTGGATCGGACTGCACGCAGTTGTATTATAGCGCTTGGGCTGGAGGAGCCCCTCCGGAGTCTGCACACACCCCCAGTGAGCGCAGTCAACTATTATTATTGGTTCGGGCTGTGCGCCGCAGCAGTATATACTATAATTGGATCGGGCTGCACGCCGCAGCAGTATTATGTATGTATCGGGTTGCGCGCCATAGCAGTATTGGTAAATTATCGGTCTGTAGGAGATTTTCACCAGTTTTCCTTGGTTAGCTGACCTTTACTGACTTTTCTATTTGTTATAAAACTATGTAGTGTTCTTACAGGATTTCTTACTTTCAGTTGTTATTTATTGCTATACTCACTGAGTTGGAGTACTAACTTTACTCCCTTCACCTTGTGCGTAGATACAGGGATACAGGAGGCATAGCTGAGGTTATTGCTACTGCCTAGTTTAGTTGTCGGAGTCATCGAGGTAGATGCCGGCGTCCGCAAGACCAGATTTCTCCTCTTATCTTTTCTTTTACATCCGCACCTAGATTTTCAAATGTATAGGATGTTGCTCAGTAGTATCTAGAGACTCTTACTCGTGACATCAGATCTGATATGGGCTGTTTGATATTATTGTGGTTTTCGCACTGTTTTTATTACTATCACAGACTGAGATTTTGCGAGAGCTTTGTAACTTGGGATTAGAATGTTCTAAAGGACGGGCTTGCCTAACATGGTGTTGGGCACCATCACGACCGCGGTTTGGGTCGTGACATTACTACTTCAACTTATACAACATCAACCTATATATAATAAAATCAAAGACCAATAATAAGAATTGTGAAATACGTTTTACTTCCATCTTCACCTCATTATTTGACACTTCTTCTTAAACTTTCTTTTTAAGAATTACACATGCATAGAATATTTTCGTGCATTTATCTTAAACCAAAAACAAAGAATAGAAATTATATCATATCTTAGTATAATTTTTTTCCCACTGCAACCTTTGACATAGAGATAGCTCAAACCATTATAAGCAAAATATAAAATTAGTGTAAATCATATTTGTTCAACACATAGAAGTCCTTATATAGGTACATATATAGGAACGTATTTTAATAAGTCATAAAATTACACATTAAATATTTAAAGGTTATGAATATGAAAGGCATGAGAGTTATTGAGATAATTAAAAAATATAGGTTATGAAGATAAAGAGGTGTGAGTTACTGTGATTGAATTTATAAGACTAAATGAATGGAAAAAATGTTGAAAACCCCCAAAAAAGAATAAAAAAGATAAATATTTTTCTTGGCTTAAGAGAGGTGCCACCTTACTTTCTTATTGCCCACTTATATACATATATATATATATACATATATATATAGGGTCGTAAAACATAATGTTAACTTTGTCGCTAAAGAACTAGTAAAGGTAAGTTTAACCTATTTCCATTTCCATATTGGCTACTCGACATGGTCATGCATACTTATAGTCACACATGCATAAGTTTCAATAAATTCATAGTTTAGTCTTTAGCTTTCATTGTTCTGTCTTTTTCTTCAGCGGAATCAATGGCTTTTAATAAATAGACAAAATGTGAACTACCATGCGGGCCGCGCGTGACACTGCAGAAATAGTTTTCTCATAATTATTTCTTCAATTTTAAATAGACTAGTTAGGATTTTTTGTAGGGTTTCTTGGTATAAAAAGTGTCTCACTTTGTTAGAGAATCGAATACACCATTATTTTGAAACTTTTGTGAACACGATTCATTTGCTTTCTTCACTATAAGACTTTTCTTCATTTTATGACTTTAATTCTTAGTGTTTTTTTTAAGTTGTCATGAATAGTTAGCTTTATTACTAAGGTTATGAATCCGGGTGTAATGTTAATATGTGCTTATTATTAAATATAATCTGTCTATATATATACACCTAAATACTTTTTGGGGGGCTAATATATGATGTAGTCTTTTATATATTTTAAGTTTGATTAGGTATATAGTTTAACAAACGCTAAACTAAGTGATTTGCTGACAGACAACAAAAAAGTTTTTCTTCATCTTAATTTTAATGTTGATTTATTCAAGTTCTGAATAAAGTGTATAGATTTCTGTGGCATTTTACAATATCAAATTGTTTACCCTAAAAAAACAAATAATAAATAAATTTCTAAGTGATTTTAAGGACACACAAATTAATTCGACACAAATGATAAATTGTGTTAGATTAAACAGATAAAGATGTATTAAATCGCCAAACCACTTGAGGAGGATAGTACCAGACTTAACAACAGCTTTACTGAAATATCCGTCCTCGATCCGGACTCACAATGACTAAGCACGGATGAACAAGAATAAAAACTTTGAACAACATAGAAAATAATAATATATTGCCTTGGTATGGGTGTGTTACGTTGTGGCCCGTCAATGAATAAACAGACTCCTCTTTATATAGTACAGGAGGTTTATCCTAAGTACAACTCTATAAAAGGTAAATAATCTTCTGTTTTACTAATCACTAGTTCTCTATCGATACGTGCGGAGATTCACTTTGTGATATCCGGACGGTCGCGGATCACGACCATCTGTTGGTCATGCTTGATCATCAAGTATTGCTCTTCGAGGTTTCGAGGTTTGAACCGATTTGAGGGCCATGGCCTCGATATTCCCAAGGGCAGTCAGTTCACCCGGACCATGGATCGAGGGGCACCTTGCCTTGATTCTGGTTCCTTGCCTTGACATTTCTTGCTCCATCTACTTCATCGAAAAACGAGGCGTACCATGAGCTCGATTTTGCCCGTATACATATAGTCTCTTCGTTTCTCGGAGAGTAAGTTGACGAGAAATCACATGAGCTCCTAGATTCCTTCTTTAATACGCCGTGACAGAAACGATAAAGAACCCAAAACGTCTCGTCAGTCATGTCATTATGACCTCAAACGTGTGTCGGCCATCGGTTGGCTATCCCTAGACGTGAAATGTCATGAAGCCCCTATAAATATCCCCTTCCTTCGTTCATTTTTCACTTTATGTCCAAGCTTCTACCCTCGAGCCTTTAGGATTTCACTACCCTTCTCTATGCTTTAGTATTTTTACCTCTGTTATTCACGACTCCTCAGTAAGTTTCAAGTTTTAACTCATTCTCTAGCCAGAACAACGTATCTGAGCTTTTATCTTTCAACCTTTCTCTATCTTTTTCAAGCTTTATCAGTGAACAATGGCAAACATCCCCAAATCTGTTCACCAAAAGGTCTCTTCTACTTCCTTGCCAACTGCCAAAATTAATGAAATCGTCCCCGAAGTGGTCGACATCGAGAGGTCCTGTGATGACCTAAAAGGTCATCACTTATTTTAGAAATAAATTATGTGTTCTGAGGCCTTAAAGACTTCTTTTTATCTCGCCTTGATTTGCGTTCACAGTCTTGACATGTATCCAGAAAGCCATTATGTGAAAATCTATGAAAAATTATGAATTTTGCCTTTCAAATGAATTTAGGTTGACTTCGGTAAATATTTTGGGTAAACGGACCTGGACCCATGATTTGATGGTCTCCGTGGGTCCGTCGGAAGATATGAGACTTGGGAGTATGCCCGAAATCAAATTTCGAGATCCCAGGCCTAAGCAATGATTTTTTAAAGAAAATTATTTAACTGAAAATTTTAGAGTTTTTAGAAATGACGTGATTTAAATGTGATTTAAGTTGAGCCTGTAAAATTTGGTAGGAAACGGACTTGAAAAGACGTCAATCAGACCTTCGGATGTGAAAATTGGAACTTAAGAGTTCATGAGATTTTTCTTTGATGTTGATGCTAAATTCATAGTTATTGATATTATTTTGATGATTTGATCGCACGAGCAAGTCCGTATGATGTTTTTGGACTTGCGTGCATGTTTGATTTGGAGCTCGAAGAGCTCGGGTGAGTTTTGGATAGGCCATGGACTGAAATTTAGACTTAGGAAGTTGTAGGTTTTCTGCTGGTATATGTTGCTGGCCC
Organism: Nicotiana glauca; assembly: GCA_026770625.1. Taxonomy (NCBI): domain Eukaryota; kingdom Viridiplantae; phylum Streptophyta; class Magnoliopsida; order Solanales; family Solanaceae; genus Nicotiana; species Nicotiana glauca. Next base: position 171,650 of record MU687961.1, on the reverse strand, counting down.
TGGTCTCACAATTGCGAGGTCAGGTGTCGCAATTGCGAGCCTATCAGGCTTGGGAATTGTGAGGGTCACTTCGCAATTGTGAAGTATGCCCTGGCCAGCCTTTCTCGCAATTGCGAGCATTCTTCGCAAATGCAAATAGCCCAAATATCCCCAGCTGTTGCAAATGTGACATCCCCTTAGTAAATGGGAACATCTGACCGCAAATGCAAATATAGCAGGTTCATTAGGGGTTCGCAATTGCAAACCCTGGTCGCAATTGAGATAATTAAAAAATATAGGTTATGAAGTTAAAGAGGTGTGAGTTATTGTGATTGAATTTATAAGACTAAATAAATGGAAAAAATGATGAAACCCCCCAAAAAAGGAGAAAAAAGATAAATATGTTTCTTGGCTTAATAGAGGTACCACCTTACTTTTTTTGTGACAACCCGGCCAGTCGTCTCATGAGTTACCGCTCTGTTTTCCCCATTTCTGCTTCTTTATGCTTTGTTATCCGTGTTTTATGTGGTCGGGTTAATTAGTTTGTGTTCATAGTGGATTTGGTAAGAAATAAGATACTTGGTCTCTTTTAAGAAGGTTTAAGTTGGACAAGTCAAACGGATGATGAATCATGTGTTAGAGAGCTTGGATGTGAGTTCTGATGGTTCGAATAGCTTCGGGAGGTGATTTATGACTTAGAAGTGTGATCGGAATTCGTTTTGGAGGCCCGGTGCTGAATTAGGCTTGAATTGGCGAAGTTAGTACTTTGGCGATGTCACGACCCAAAATCTACCATGGTCGTGATGGCGCCTATCGTGTTACAAGGCAAGCCTATTCCCAAAATATTACTACTAAATCGATAATAAGAATTTAATAAAA